>JAVLUD010000289.1:0-10243 GCA_032162045.1 Torpedo suessii
ATTTTGAATTTATGTATTTTGTTATTTAAAATTTTAAATAAAAATTAAAAAAAAAACAAAAAAAAAAACAAGGAAGCACCTCCGACAGTGAATCATGAAACCATAAACCATTAAAGTAAGCAATTTGAGAAGTTATACAATGAACTTTTGAACTTTTTCAGTGGAATGAGGTCTGGATTCTATCTGACCTGGGAGTGTTTAATATTGAAATCAGGTTCAAAGTGGATGAATTTTCTGTTCCTTGACACATTTATTTTCCTTCACCTTGAGCTATAAAAAGTTTGATGGCAAGCTTTATTTCATCTGCAAAACAAATGTAAATCAAAATAAATTGTAACTGATGGCGACTTTAATAAATCACTAATCTTTTTGCACTGTTTTATAATCTCAGTGGAATGTACAGTAAAATTGCAAAGGTTAGATTTTAAAAGAATTGAAATGAGAGACAACAGTTCAGCTCTTCCTGAGGAGTGGAAAACTGCAAGTGTGAGTTCATTGAAAAAGGCTGGGAGGAAAAATCTGAAAACTGTAATCTGGTTAAACCTAAAGTCTATTATTGGAAAAAAAATGTTGAATCAATTCTAAAGGAGGTAATCACAGAACATTTGGAAAATCATAATCTGATCGAGCATGGCTTCATGAAGGACATCATGGCTGAAAGGTTTATCTGAGTTCTGTAAGGAAGTGGATAGATGGAAACTAGTAGAAGTCGTGTATTTGTTTTTTCAAAAGGCAAGGTGTCATTCAACAGGTTGCTTTGCAAGATAAGAGCACATGGTGTTGGTAATATATTAGCATGTATATAGGGTTGTTTAATGAGCAGGAAGCAGCAAGGAGAGATAAGGGGGTCATTTTCATGTTGGCAGTCTGTCACCAGTGGATGTGTCAGGCACCACCACTAATTGCAATATATATTTATTAATTAGCCAAATTTGCAGATGACATAAAGTAGGCAGAAAGGCAAACTGTGTAGTATACACAGTCTACAGAGAGATACTGATAAATCGGCAAATGGATTATTGTGGGGAAAACATCAAGTTGTTCATTTCGAAATATAGAATTTAAAACAAATTATTACTTAAATGGAGAAAACCTGCAGAAAGCTGTGACACAAAGGGATTTGGGGTAATCGCACATGAAATGCAGAAAGTTACCGTGAAGGTGCAGCAGTTAATCAGGAAGTCTAATGGGATGCTGGCTTTTATTTCAGAGGGTTTGTAATAGGAAAGCAGGGAACTCACTGCTCTAGTGAACCCAAAGCACTAGTGAGGCCTAGAATACTATCTATTGTCTTGATCCACTTACTTAAAGAAAGGTATATCATTGGAAGCATTTCAGTTAGAATTTCACTTGGAAGATCTTGGGCATAGAGAGACTGTCTTATGACGGAAGGTTGAACAGGTTAGATCTGTAGACATGAAAGTTCTGAAGTATGAAAGGAGGCTGGAATGATACTTTCCCCTTGTGTGAGAGTCTGGGACCACAAGGCAGAGTCTCACAACAGTGGATGACAGTTTAAGATCAAGATAAAGAATAACTGGTGTGGACCCATGGAGAGTGGGGAGAGGAGACACAGCGCTCCTCTGCAGGGCTCTACTGCCCAGTCCAACTACTAACAGCACCGTACAGGCTCTAAATGGCCTGTTAAAGGAGACAATGGTGGATTATTTTAAAATCCTGCAGCTGTGGGGTCTGGGCCCAAGATGGCGACGCCCATGCTTGGCACTAGTCTCGAGGGGTTGCAGACTCTGGCGAAGCAGAGGACAGGCACAGGGCACCAGAAAACAGGGAGAACACCCTCTGTTTGAGAAGGAGAAGTAGAGGATACTACCCTACGGGGCAGTGACCACGGCAGCGGACCAGTGAGGGGCTCTGTGGTTGAAGAATGCATAGTCGAAGGGCTGTTGGTGACTTGAGGCGAGGAACCCATGCAGGCTATGTGTCTTTGCTGTCCATTTGTTCCAGGGTTTTGTGTACAGTTAGTGAGATGGCATCTGCTGTAGACCTGTTGCTGCGATAGGTAAATTGGATTGGCTCCATGTCACCGATCAGACTGGAGCTGATATGCTTCAACACCAGTCTCTCAAAACACTTCATCACTGTGGATGTGAGTGCCATTGGTCCGTAGTTGTTTAGGCAGGTTCCCACGCTCGTCTTGGCCACAGGAAACATTGAGGGCTGTTTGAAACAGGTGGGTATCATGCCCTGCTGGAGTGAGATGTTGAAGATATTTGTGAATACATTGGCAAGTTGGTCAGCACAGGCTTTCAGTACTCGGCTGGGTACTCCGTCTGGACTGGATGCTTTCCTTGGATTCACTCTACTGAAGGCAGCCCGCAGGTCATACTTGGATACTGACAGTAGAGGATAATCCTGGGACATGGGAGAACGCAGTGGTTCTTTCTTCTGGCGATCAAATCAGGCGTAGAGAGCATTGATTTTATCTGTGACTGATACTTTGCTGTCTTCTATTGCACCCGATTTTGTTTTGTAGCCGGTTACGTCATGTAGGTCATGCCACAGCTGTCGGGTATCCTTCGTTGTTTCCATTCACATCCGAAATCTCCACTTCGCCCTGCAGATGGCTTTTTGAAGGTCGAACATTCTCCTTGTGTAATGTTCTGGATCTCAGGACTTAAATGCTTGTGATCTGGCTCTCAGCATGTTCTGGATTTGATTGTTCATCCAGGACTTTTAGTTGTGGTAAACCCTGAATGATTTGGTGGGGACGCATTCGTCCACAGCTGTTTTGATAAAGTCTGTAACAGACCTGGTGTAATCATTCAGATCCTCAGCTGAGTTCTTGAACACCGCCCAATCCATTGACTCGAGGCAGTCCTGTAACCATCCTTCATCCTCCCATGACCGCCTTCTGGCTGTCCTGATCTCTGTACCTCTCTTTTTCGGCTCTGTCTGTATGAAGGCAGAAGGAGAACAGCCAGGTGATCAGACTTGCCAAAGTGCGGTCTCAGGAAAGAACAGTAGGCCTTCCTTATCTTGGTGTAGCAGTGATCAAGTGTGCTGGGACCTCTGGTACAGCAGGTTACATGCTGGTGGTAGTTAGGCAGGGTTTTCTTGACACAGGCCTGGTTAAAGTCGCCGACTAAGATTTGTAGTGCGTCGGGCTGGGCCGTCTCTTGTTTACTGACCACATCATGCAGCTCCGCGAGTGCCTGCTTGTAATCGGCATCGGGAGGGATGTAAACTCCAGTGAGAATCACAGATGAGAACTCACGGGGTAGATAGAAGGGTCTGCATTTAATCGAGATTTGCTCTAAGGCAGTAGAGCAGGAGGTCGACATAACTCCAATGTCCGTGCACCACCCTGTATTAACGAAAAAGCACACACCGCCTCCTCTCCCTTTTCCAGAATCCGAGTTCCGATCCAGTCTATGGATGGTGAAACCGTCTGGTCGGATAGCGGTGTCTGGTGTGTTCTCTGTTAGCCAGGTCTCGGTGCAGCAAACAACTGAGATTTGTCTTACTTGTCTCTGATAAAGCAGCCTTGCCCTCAGGTCATCGATTTTATTCTCCAGTAACTGGACATTTGCCAATAATATGGACGGTAGGGGAGGTCTCAGGCCCCTGCACTTCAGCCTTGTTTGAATCTCGGCCCTCACTCCACGTTTCCGACCTCGACCTTGGTGGTGGCCTGTCCCTTTAATGCCCCTGTTTTGCGGCCATTCTGTTCTGCACTGCTCTGGAGCAGCTGTTTTCTTGGAGAGTTGGAGATCGGTTGCAATCTGTAGCAGTTGTTCATTGAGAGAAAAAACACTTGCAGCCGATTGTAGTGAGAGCAGCTGCTGGGGTGAGTATTTATAGATATTATAGTTCGTGTTTTCGTGGATTTTTTCTGCAGCCCGTTTGCCGCCGGAACCATTTTTGTTTTGTTTGCTGCTAACCACAATAGAAGGATGATGCTAACTAATCAAGGAACAGGGACTTTAATAAGAAGATAAGAAATGGATGTAGTGGTAGCTCTGCCATTAAGTACGGTTAACTAAGATCTTGGGCCTCAACTCCAATTTCTTGCTCTATGCCCATAATAATTACGGCACTTCCCTGGAATCAAAAAAATCTATCAGCTTTAAATTTATTTATAATGCTGTAGATCTTTTGGATAGATAATTCCATCTCGAGGAGAAGAAATTATTCCACATCTGTCTTAAGGAGCCAACCCATTCTGCTTTAATCTGCTTCCCACTTCTACACTTTTCCAGCAAGAAAAATACTCTCATAAAATCTACCTTGTCATGCTCTCCCAAAGTATTGTTTAATAATATGAAAAATCTTCTCAATTTCAGATATCATTAGCATATTCTGCTAAGTCAACCCTCTCACAGAACTACAATTCTATCAAGGTAAGTATATCTTAAATAAGCAGATCAAATCTGTATGAAATACATACTGTCTCATTTTCCTTGAAGAAACAAAACGGATTTGTGAAGATTGCAGTCCTGAGGTTTCAGACATACAAGTTGCCAATTTATTTATGTGTTGGACTCCCTCAGAGAACATGGAATTCTACATGGATCGCAAGCAAATGAGCAATTCGCCTATTTGAATGAGATGAAAATATTTTTGTTCAATGCTAAACATCTGGAGAGCATGTATGGATTTTATTTACGTTTAACTTGTGTTGATGGCCATGTTTCAATTACTCCACCACACAAGCTCTGTGTCGGTCTGTGGAGTATCTCCCCTTGGCTTCTGACTTCCTATTCTTAAGCTCGTGCAGCAGAATGCTACTATAACAGCTGCAAATGACCAGACATATGTTGGAGCACGTTACTTTTTTGCAAAAAGGCAAATATTCATCCTGTTCCAGGGTCAAGCAGAAGTGCTATACTGAGAGGGCTAAATAGATTTTCATCTTTATCTACATGTTCCACAACCTCAGTAACTGAAGGACTTCCCTATGCCTGTGGCCTTTCACTCAGGTGATGGAATGGAGATAGAAGATATTGGTAAAGAGATGCAGGAGGTGAAACAACTGGTTCAGCAGGTGGTGTTGGAAGAGAAGACTCTTCTCTTAAGGAACCTCTTACTTTCTGGGGTTTCTCTTGAAAATAGCATTCAATGGACACATACCATGATGTTCCAAAATACTGATATTTTAATGATAGGATTTTGATCCAATCACTGTTTTAAAAAAAAAAGTAGTTACACAATTAGTAAACAGGACAAATGGTTTATGGTATTTAAGGAAGTGCCTGTCCCACTCACATTTTGTTGTTCCTGGTAACGTCAATAGCCTTTGATGCCACTTGGCCACGAGTACACTTGATAAGATCTGCTCAATCAATCCAGGAAACAAATGAGATGGGGAAAAACTAAGCAATGCTCTGGCGTCGCTTCTGCTGTTTCAAAGCCATGATTACAGCAAATATAGACCTATCTTCTCAGTGTTTATATTTAACACCGAGTTCCTCGGAGTCCACTTAAGAAGTGACCCATCCTGGACATAAAACATCTCCTCACTTGTCAGGAAAGCGCAACAGCGACTGCACTTCCTGAGAAGACTGAGGTGGGCAAGACTTCTGGCCACTATCCTGTCAACTTTCTACAGAAGCTATTGAGAGCATCCTGGCCGGCTGCATCACAGTGTGGTATGACTGCTGGAGAGCATCAGATTGGAGCTCGCAAAATCAATCAGGAACCCTACCACCCCACAAACAGCATCTTGCAGCTACTCCCATCAGGAAAGAGATAGAGGATTATCAGTGTCAGAACCACCAGGCTGAAGTGGCACGGTTGGCGTAGCGGTTAGCACAACGCCTTTACAGCGTCAGCGATCGGGGTCAGACCGGGGTTCGAATCCCGCGCTGTCTGTAAGGAGTTTGTACGTTCTCCCCTTGTCTGTGTGGGTTTTCTCTGGGGGCTCCTGTTTCCTCCCACCATTCAAAACATACCGGGGGTGTAGGTTAATGAGGTGTAAATTGGGCAGCACGGACTCGGGCGAAATGGCCTGCTACCATGCTGTGTGTCTAAATTTTAAAAATAAAAAACAGCAGTGAGACTGCTGAATGACTGATGAACTGCTCATACAAACCCTCTATGACTCAACTATTCATTTAACAATAGTATTTATTTATTTTAATATTTGTATACAAGTACTGTGCATATGTATCCTTTGTATGTGTTTTTGCAGTGTGTTGCACTGAGGACCAGAGAACACTGTTTCGTTGGGTTGTACTTGTACAATTGGATGATAAATAAACTTGAACTTGGTTTTCAAGCCAATCCAAAAAATTTCTCTCCATCAATGGCAAAATCACTTTTAATACACACAATCAAACAATTTTCTGTTAAGTGTCAAATCCCTTCTTGCAGATGATGAATCACTATAGCAGATAAACTTTAATTAAACTGTTGAACATATTAATCATTACCACGCAAGTGGTGTTTAATAATAATGGTTGCAGATAACTCAGTGTTAATAAGCTAAGTAGAATATCACTATTTTGACTTAATTACAAAATTCTTGCTGTCTTTAATGTCATACTACACATGTGGCTTTTCTATTAATGGGCAAGGTTCCATCCTGTTGGTTAATGTGTCCTTTAGATACCATACTTCAGTTGCAGTCATCCTCTCCTGCAATTTCTTTCTCAAGCCACAACCAATTTCTATTGTCAGTTTGGCAACCAGCTTTGATTTGGCTGACCATGTCAAGTGAGCAAGTTCTGTTAAAATGCAAAATGTTTCTCAAGTGATTCAAGAATAGTGAAGAAGGTACAAAGAAGATAACACTTCCATATTTTCATCTTTAACCTCTCACTCCACAGCTCTTCTTGTGCTATTTGATGAAATTAAAATAATGCTGAAATAATTACTTATTACATTAAAATAATTTGATTATCACTTCTAAAGTTTAACATCCTGATGGAACTTGTTGAGGAAATTATACGATAGGCTCAAAATTTACTGATTTACGTTGATTAGGGCGGCATGATTAGTGTAATGGTTAGCATGATGCTATAACAATGCTAGCGACCTGGGTTTGAATCCGGCGCTGTCTGTAAGGAGTTTATACATTGTCTCTGTGTCTGCTTGGGTTTACTCCCACTTTTCAAAGACATACGGGGTTTGTAGGTTAATTGGTCACATAGGTGTAGTTGGGTGGCACAGTTCGTGGGCCGGAAGAGCTGGTATCTGCTATATCTCTAAATTAAATTTAGAAAGTGTCATGATGTGTTACTTTCAGAATTAGCATTTTAAATTACATAATGAAAAATTAAAAAATAGCAGCCAATGCTGGAAATCTGAAATAAAAACTGAAAATGCCGGAGAACCTCAGCAGGCCAAGCAGAATCTGTGAAGAGAGAGAGACTCGATATTTCAGGACTGGGTCCTTTCATCAGAAATTACAATACATTTCCGATACTAAAATCATTAAATAAATATATTTTAACCAAGAAGGTTGTTCAATATTTTAACAGCTGAGAGGTACAGCTCAGCCAGCCGTCAGTAGTGTTTGGATATGAGCAAAAACTCGTCAGTCAGCAGCAAATAAAGTTAGTGGTTACAGATCCACTAGCCAGATGGAGATTTAATAAATACTTTGCTTCCTGGCTTTTCATGGTGCAACTCCCTGGGCTCCCTCAAGGCTTTCTGCGGATCCTGCAACAAGTTTAAACTAGTTTTTCCAGATTGAGCAGTTGTGGACAAGATCTAGCTTTTGTTGGTATGCTGAATTTCTTGAAACTATCAGAGCTTAAGTCACCTCTGCGCCACCAGTGATTTTTGAATTGGTCACAATGTGTAGATGTCAGATTTTAGCCATTTGCTGGAAGTGTCCAAGCGCAAAGCTTAAGAGCATTGAGCATAGTGTGTAAAACCTGCAGGCTGATTCTCATGGAGTCTTGTTAATAATCATCCATTTGACCTCGTGCCTGTTTTTCTGAGATATTTGACCCAGTATTTGATCCAGCTTTCACAGGCATGGAGAACTAATAACACAAGCCAGGCAGACAGACATTTTTGCATGATGTTTTGCCAATTGAGGCTAAATGAACTGAATGAAAATTGAATGGACAAATTAGTTTTGTGTAGTTTTGTAATAGATGGTGGTGTGATAACTTGTGGTAAAACATTTTTCCTCATAACTATTGCTATGCCAAATTTGATGCAATCTTCAGGAAGTTTATATTTTACAGTCCATCATGGGAATAAGAGATGAATGCTCTGCCATATTCAAAAACAAATTGGGTGACATGCTTTTGCTCTGAAATCACGTGCTGTTTAGAAGCTGCTGTTCATCCCAGATTTAACTAAATCCTGAAATTTATTTGGAAAGCATATTTGAGAAGAAGCCAAATTGTAATCAGTACCAAAAGCTTTGTTTTATATCAGTATCGATGTTGAACTAAGATTTATACTTTTTGACATGTTTTTCTCTTGGCCTTTATCTTTTAGCAATAAAATTCAACTTTTTACAGTGTTGCCATTTTTACAGTCTGAACTTGAATTTTACTCTATTTGGGAAACAGTCAGTGGGACAATGTCTGCAACATCCCAACTGCTAAGTCAAAAGCAGGTTAAAATCTTACTTAAATATTTATGGATCCCAATAAAAACATCCAACATTGTTTTCTTTATGCCCACTTCAATATTCACTTTAGGTATCCCTGTTTAAGTCATATGGTGCACGTACAACTATATTCCCTCATTTTATATTTTAATTATGGAATCAGGGTCCCGGGCTCGTCATAGGATCTCTATGAATTTCCTTTTTTAAGCAGGGAAAATGCTTATCAAAGTTGCCATCTCGATACAATGTGGCAATAATTGCATCAGGTACAAAAAGATGACATTATTATTATTATTATTATTATTATTATTATTATTATGGCCTGAAAATGTCATTGCCAATATGCATTATCCATCCCTATGTAGTCACTGAATTGATTGGGGTACACATCCATGAAAGTGGTGAAACAGCGAGATTGTGGTGAAGGTGTTTGACCTGCATCAGTCAGGGCATTGATACAGAAGCAAGGCTGTCATATTACAACTGTTCAAGACATTGGGGTGAGATTACACTCCGAGTATTGCAGTCAGTTTTGTTCACCCAACGGAAGTAAAACACGAAAGTCTGGAGACACTGTGCTTGAAGTAAAAACACAATACTGGAGAAACCCAGCAGGTCAAACAGTGTACTTTATATAGCAAAGATAAAGATACATAACCAATGTTCCGAGCTTGAGCCCTTCATCAAGGTCATTCTATCCACCTTGGTTCTGCAAACTTTAATACCCTTGCAAACAAATTCATTGCTTCCTTTCACCTTTATTGGAATCTTGAAACTTTACTATTCCAGAGCTCAATACTGACTTCTTATTCTTCACTTAACCTCGCAATGAAAATCTAAGCCACTTCAAACAGCCTTTGAACAAAACATTCTGATTTGTTATACAGGCTTAAAGATCACAATTAGGATTTCACCACCAAATTTCAGTTCCAAGACCTATTTTCATGAGAAATGACAACTGATATCAATGAATTGATGAACAAAACTGTGCCATTAACACAGTAGGACATATATGCAATATGCAATAACTCAAACTGCTGGTTTGCCTAATATACATACTTTTGTACATGAAGCATCGATCTGCAGCACTACAGAAAGCATTTTTGACTTTTAAAATCAGGAAATTGGTGATATGGAACGTGAAGGCTGAATGTGAGAACATATCAGTCACTGATGAAAGTTTTGATGGAAGTTCATTGACCCAAAACATCAACTTTACTTTTCTCTCAACAAACCCTGTTGACTTGTCAGGTATTTCCAACACGTTCTGTTTTTATTTCAACAGATGAAACACCACAGGAATTAAGGGCCAAATACACAATAACAGGGCTGGCAGATTATTTGAAGGCCTGCTTTGTGAATAGCAGCTCAGTGGGTTTTGGATCAGTTTAATTACTCAAATCACAAGCTCAAATGCTTTCACCACAATGGGGAAAATACCATTAATTATGCTTCAAATTACAAAAAAAAAACAACAGCCCTTAGATCCAAAACCCAGTAAATTGCTATCTGTGCTTTCTTTGACAGTTATGGTGAGTTATGATGAAGCAAGTGCAATTACAAATATTTAAAAGACATTTAAACAGGTTCATGGAGAAGATGACAGGGACACGCTGAAGTAAATAGTCCGTTTCTGTACTGTAGGACTCCATGACTCCAATGGAAAAGAGAAGGTTGCACTCCTCATGTTTTTAGATTTCATAAATAAAC
>JAVLUD010000290.1:0-10232 GCA_032162045.1 Torpedo suessii
AGAGAGAGAGAGAGAGAGAGAGAGAGAAAGGAAGAGAGAGGGAAAGTTGTGATTGCTTTGGAAAAAGTATGTTGACAAAGAGTTGGTCCCCAAAGCATTGCCTTATCACAGACACAATGCTGTAAACAGACTGGGACCTTGTTTCTTAAGAGAAAGAGAAAGAAGAAAGAAAGAAGAAAGAACTGCTGCCTCTTCAAACCTAGCTGTTTGCCACAGCTCCAGTTTATTAGTGCTGGAGAATCAGCTGTGACCTTGTTAGGCTTCAGCAACGCCTTGCAATTTGGAGCAGCATTTACGTGTTATCCATGACCCAGATTAAAGAAAAATCAGCGTCACTGCTGTCGTGATTTATGTTTTACCATGTGTACGCTTCCCCATTGCCCCCAATGCCAAACCACCCTGTGAGGACAGATTCTGGCGTGCTTGAACTCTCACTGTTTTCTACACTCAAAAGAATATACAAGTCCGGTTCATGTAAAAAATGTTTCTCCCTTTGTTTTCCAACTTTCTGGAAGAGTGCTTCATGCAGTGGTCAATGTATATCCTAACTTGCATAGCATCCTGTTTAATTATCCTGTCAATGTATCGTGTATTATTTCAATAACATAAACAGGAATATATCATTACCCAGAAAACTACTTGGATGTCATGCTTGTTTTGTTTCTTACAGGGCGGCACGGTTAGCGCTACCCTGTAACAGCGCTAGCGACCTGGGTTCGAATCGGGCGCTGGCTGTAAGGAGTTTGTACATTCTTCCCGTGTCTGCGTGGGTTTCCCCTGAGTGCTCCAGTTTCCTCCCACCATTCAAAAACGAACCAAGGGGTTGTAGGTCAGCCGCAGAGCCCCTCGCTGGTCTGCTGCCGTGGTCACCTTCCCGGGGGGGGGTCATCTCTTCTTCTCAACAGGGGGTTTTCTCCCCGTTTCTGATGTTCTGCCAGTCCACTGCTCCCCCGGAAACTGCAACACCTCTCATGGCATGCTGCCCAGCACAGGCATCGCCATCTTGGGCACAGACCTCCGTGGTTGCAGGATTTTTTAAAAAACCGTCGGCTCCTGTTACAAGCCATTTAAAGCCTGTCTGGAACTATCATGATCGGGCAGTGGGACCCTGCGGAGCAGTGCTGTATCTTCGCTCCCCGCTCTCCCAGATCCATATCCATGGCATTGCTGCCGTTACAAATGTGCATCGTGTGATGGTAAACTAGAAGCCTGTTTCACCAGAAGAATACTGCTGAACCCATCCAATCCATCAGAGTGGTTAAAGGAAAGAAAGGTCTGTATTTCGTGGCACCTTCTTATGGAATTAGGTCATTTAGCATAGGGGTTAGCGTAACGCTGTTACAGCACCAGCGATTGGGACCAGGGTTTGAATCCCGCGCTGTTTCTAAGCAGTTTGTACGTTCTTCCCTTGTCTGAGAGGGTTTTCCCACTCCCAATTACACCCAATTGACCTACAACTCCCGGTTTCCTCCCACCTTTCAAAACGTACTGGGAGTTGTAGGTCAATTGGGTGTAATTGGACGGCACAGGCTCATGGGCTGAAAGTGCCTATTACCGTGCTGTATGTCTAAATTTAAATTTATATAAACTTAAATTTAAATTAAAAAATTTAAATTTAGAGTCCTTGGAGGTCATTGCTGAAAAAAGGTTGAGAATGGCTGATCTAGACCTCTACCGAGCGATGACCTTACATCTGCCTGAAGTGTGTCAGAATGCAGTACTCCAAATAACCGTGCAGGGGTTAAAAAAAAGCCTCCAGGCTTTTCTGCTGAGATTTTCCATGTACCTGAGGTGATCGGAAGGCAGAGAAGGAGAGAGTGTCTGGGAAGCTTGCGATGAGGACTGCTTCGTGAGCATCATCTCCATCTTTACTTGGGTTCGTGGGATCTGACGGTAAGTTAGTGACTGTGATCTCCAAAGCAATGTCCTCCTGGTCACTGAGAGAAAACACTTGCCTTTCTTGTTCATCTCTGCAATAAAGGGGGTGCAGTATAAGTAACCAACCCACTGCCCTTCAGGTCAAGTTCTCTTCACCATGGAAACATCACCTTCACAACATGAATACAGGTATACCCCGCTTAACGAAACTAGAGTGTTCCTACGGAACCTTTCGTAAGCCGAAATGGCGTAAAGCGAAGAAGCGATTACCATTGATTACTATGGTAAAAATGTTTGAGCGTTCCCAGACCCAAAACATAACCCACCAAATAACACATAAAACCTAAAATAACACTAACATTTATTAAAAGTAGGAATGGTATAAATACACAGCCTATAAAGTAGAAATAGTGTATGTACAGTGTAGTTAGGCTGAGTCTGCGGAGGTTGGGGTGGTGGGAGGTACAGGAGACTGGGATGGAGGAGAGAGAGGAAGAGCTGCTCGGGGTGCGCGCGCAGCCTCTATAATGGCTCGCTGCTTTCGTAAAAGTGAAAATCCTTTCATAAAAGTGAACACAGGTTTCTTCGTAAAAGCGAATTTGCGTAAAGCGAGTATTCGTAAAGCCGGGTATACCTGTACTCCAAATTTGGCCTCACCAATGTCTTATACAACTTTACCAGGAGAGACTTCTTCATTCAAGGGTAGACTCTTGGAATTCTGTTCCCAACCCCAGTACATTGGAGGCTACCACAGATGGATTTCTCCACAATGTCACGGAGACAGTTGGGGACTGTGGGAGGTGAACTTGAGGTGTAGATCGGTGGTAACTTTTATCGAATTGTGGAGTGCGTTCAAGGGGTCAAATCACCTGCTCATATTTCTTTTATCTTTGTATTTCCATTCCAGACCATTCACTCTGAAATTATATGGTAATTGTGATTTTTATTCTCTTGTTTGTGTGTGTATACAGTGACCCTGTGAAGATTTACATTCAAGTACATCCTGGCTGGTACTGGGCTTCATAGTAAGTTTGAGTTATGAGTGTCAGTGTGTACCGATTCTTGTGTGTACTTTGTGTGTTTGCGGAAGTATAAATGTCCAGGCTCGATGTCTGCATTCTCCTTGCAGGGAAGTGGGCTTGATTCCCACACCACATTAAGTGGGAAGCTGGATACGTAAATGAAGGGGAACGGAACATAGAACATAGAACACCAGAGCACAGTACAGGCCCTTCAGCCCTCGATGTTGTGCCGACCCATATATTCCTACATTAAAAAAAAGTACTAAACCCTCCCTATCTTGTAACCCTCTATTTTTCTTTCATCCATGTGCCTAGATTATGCAAACATTGGGACTTTTGTTTCAAGAAATGTTAAATTAGATTTGAGGATGATATTTGTTTTGCAGTTTTCTGTTATTGTCCATAACTTCATACACCTCACTAAACTGTTTCAGAGACTTTTGGAGTTTTCTTCTAATGATGAACTGCCCACCCACACCATTGACCATAAAACAATCTGCTGGAGGAACTCAGCAGGCGGAGCAGTATCAGTGGATGGGAAAAGGAATGGCAAGGTTTCAAATCCAAGCCATTCATCGTGTCTTTGATCAATGGTTATGGGGAGAAGGCAGGAAAATGGGGTTGAAAAGGATAGTAAATCAGCCATGATGGAATGGTGCGGCAGACTTGATGGGTCGAATGGCCTAATTCCGCTCCTATGTTTTATGGTGTAATGGTCCTATCGTCAGGATTAAACATTACTTCTGGATCATAGCAATACTTTGAAATTAAATAGTTTTTCCTCACAGATCCTTCATGTTTTGTTCAAAAATTTAAATCTATGTCCCCTGGATTTTGAATAATCAGCTAATGTGATATAGCTTTGCTGCTGATTATTGTAGTTGCACTCTTCTGCTTTCCTTGTCTCCTCAAATTAAATGTAAACAGATATTAAAACCTGTTTGTCCTACTTTAAATTTTGGTCAGTGGGATTGAGACTACTTAATGCATGGTTGGACAGTTTCAGTTTAAATAACATGCACTCGTGGAGAAAGTGCCAAAGGCAGAAAGGTACAAAGACATCAATGTGAGACATATTGAGAATGAAAAGATGTAAAGGAACCCTACTGGGCCTTTCTCCACAATATCACAACAAAAACTAAAAGTTAGGTGAGCAACTCAAGATCAAAATACATCAGAGGCAGGCTACTCTGCGCATTTTCTTTCAATGCGGACAAAGTCCATTCTAAAATCAAGATGAGCAATATTCTTCAAGATGAAATGAAAACTTAATAAACATATGGAAAGAAATGCACGAATGCTGGCATTATTTCTGTCTCGGCCACTCACTCAATCTGATAAGAGAATAAGAAGAGAATCTTACTGGATGCCAACACTGGCAACCTTTGACTTTTATTCACCTGTATGACTCACCTACCTCCACCTCAACCCTTCGGTATTCTTGCCTCCCTCTCTCTCTCTCCCTTGGTCTGGCATCTGCCAATCTACTGCCTCTGTCTGCCATGCTTTGCCTCTTCCCGGTTCACCAATCCCACCTGGGTCCCTGTCCTGCTCCTCCCATCCTGTCCTCTTTGCACTGCATTCCCAGTCTTGATGAAGGGCTGCAGCCCGAAATATCCACCATTCTTCTTCACCCACTGCTGCTTGACCCACTGAGTTCCTCCAGCAAATTGTGTTTCGCTTCAGATACCAGCATCTGCAGTCTCCTGTGCCTGAATCTTAAAAGCTGTCAAATAGATCATCTGCCCTCTCACAGCACTAAGCCTGCTTCTATTTACTCTGAAGTAGACATAGTCATGCAAAATAAAATAAATATTCAGGTACACATTCATTGGATCAAGACAACACATCAGATTAATTAATATCGAAAGAAGTAATGGAAGTCCACGTTTGATCAATAGATTCACATAAAACAAAAACTGAAAAGTAGTGCTAAGACTGTACACAATGCCAGTGGTCTTTTAGAGAACTGCATACAGTGCCGGCTCCGTATAAGATCAACATTATCCGTGCTCCAAAGAGGACACGATTCTTAATTGAGGACGTGTGAACTGTCTTCCCAATTCTCGGGAAGATGGGGAAAAGTGACCCACTGTCACAGTCATTTTAACGCTGGTCTGCTTTAAAGGGCATTTCTACACTTTACTGTTTCAAAGTAGCTATATTAATACACTGGTTGTTCCGCGTAAACTCTGGTGGTCTTACATCATGCAATCTATCACACTTCAACGAAGTATAATAAAGACCTTTCAAAGTGAAAACACCAATTTACTAGTTTAAAAAGCGGGCTAATATTTGGACCGCTGCTCCCTTCAATAGTTCGACCCTAAAACTACAGGGAGCGCTGCAGTTCGGGCGGGTGACGTGGGATGTTTGAGAGGAAGAGTTTCAGAGACCCTTCTACTGCAAGATGAATGACTAAGATAGGTATAAACTGAGCACTCGTGCAGTATGAAGTAGCAGAACTCGCCTTGAAGTGGAACTGCTTTTATTTCCTTTACGAGTAAGGTTGCAGAATGCGATACAAGGGGTCAATGCCAGACAACTCTACTGCACTGGGAGTATTTGCTTCAGGGGAATTGCATTGAGCCCAAGAAGCAATAAATCGCTTTGCAAGGTTTATTTTTCTGAGTAAGTATCATATCTAACAATCCTCCGTGCATGAGACTACGCGGCTTTATCACCATGAACATTTCTTGGAACACCATTTTAGGTTGTGCCTGAGTTTAATGTGTTTACCTTCTCGTAAAGTTAATTAATCGCATGATGTCTATGGCAATATACCAATCAGCTGATCAATTCATACTTTTAGTAGAATATATTTTCACTTTTCTTTCTGCGAGAAGCTTATTGGAAAAAATATATTTACACAGCTGCCTTTGCATTGTTTAAGGACACGTTCCTTGAAAATTAATGGATTTAAAAATCGCAGCCTCTCCTTGCCCGTTTTGGTCGAGAAACTCGAGAAAACGTTGACCATTGTTTTTCTCTCACTGATGGGGGTCCACCCGCTGAGTGCCTCCTGTCGATTGCTTTTTGCTCCAGATTCCAACATCTGCAGTCTCCCAACATCTGCAGTCTCTCGTGGGTCTCGAGTATTCTGTGCAAATCTGTATTGTCACTAGCAGGATTTACAAACTGGACCTCGTGTTGTTTATTTACCACACACACAAACTATTAGTGGATGATTAAATGTGTGGATGGCACAGAACAAGCTGAGCTGCTTGAAATGGACCGCTCAATTCCTGAAATTGGAAGTCGGTGTTTGAACTTAACCATTACAGTTCAAGTCATTTTTCCCCCCAGATCTTGATAAAACTCTGATCACACTATCGAGCTATATCAACACTGCTCCATTCTTAACCTTTTTGATCTGCATCTGTTGTTATCTCTGATGTCGTTCGCCGTTGGTGTACTGTTGCTTCAATGTAGTATTCAACCCAACTATTCATAACCAGCCGTTTGGAAATAAATGATCATGTTTTCATGTTTCCGCTCCTCTGTATGATCGAACTCGTTTTCATTCAACCCTTTCCTTTCAGTTATGAGGCACAGGAACGGCAATTTCCATTTTGTTCATAGAATATGGTAGGTAGACTATGCGAGGAGATTTTCTTGCCCAGATAAAATTTACATTGGAGAATCAGAATCTACTGTCATGAAATTCGGTGTTTTGCGGCAATTTGACCTGTAAGTATCAATGTTAGTCGTTTTAACGAATAGAAGCTATCTCACGTCATCTATCTATATGCATAACTTGTTTGTTTTCCCTAATAATGGTCTACTTTAAATACATCCAATTTTCAACAGCCCCAGTGATAAGAACTTCTACCCTGGTGCAGGGTGTTGGCCTTTAACGTTGACCACCTCTTTGTCCCCACAGATACTGCTTGCCTTGCTGAGTTCTTCTAGCAGTTGGTTTTTTGTTCTTCAAAATATTTATGATCTGAATTAGGCTGCCCCAGTCTTTAGCTGAGAGTAATGAGAGAGATTTTATTGTCAGATACACAGATATCCTTACTGAGTATAGCCAAACAGATATGCCAAGTATTTTAGTGCACCTTAAATTAAATGCATCCAACTCTCAACCGTCTATGTGCTGTTGTGAAATTTTAAATGTCAAAATAACACTTTTTCTGTAAAATATTTTTCCTGATTTTATATACCGGTAAGCAAAAACAATGAAAGCTGACCATGATACTTTTAGATTTTGCACAGCGTTATTAAATGTTGCAACAGACCTCATGAGCTCAGTGGAGTCCTGGTCCTACATTGTTAGGCCAATTTCTGAGAAGAAGAGTTTTGTTCTCCATGTGATCCATTTTGCAAATATTCTTGCTTTTGCAAAAAACAACAATTTAAGGTATATATTTTGATATTGCAAAGCTACTTCTACCTGCTCAGCCACTGTACTGAAGAAGAAAATTCAGGGCAAGTGTAATTGAAATCGTACTCTTAACCGGGTTCCTTAACTTTTATGAAAATGACAGGAATATAGCCATAACAGGTTCTTCAAACTGGACTGCATGTTACATCCAAATTATGTGAAAAAGGCCATGGAAATACAGATCCTTTAGATTAAAACAGAGATAGAAATAATAATCTCATCATGCCAAACACCAACAAATATCAAAAGAAGTTAGTTGAGAACTAGATTTCTTGGATGTTGATATTTTGTGGTCTTGAAATAATATGATTTACTAATGTCAGAATGTTTAGTACAATCTCTGGAACTTTAAGAATCTTCAAACAATTTATTTTAAAAAAGCAACATTCAAATAAAGATTTCAAGAGTTAGAGATTAGTATCCCTTATTATTGTAATTTAAGTCTGTCGTTTTAATTATGCATAAACTGATCAACTGGTCAGTTTTTCTGTATACTCTCATATTTTCATGATTTGAATGATAATTTTATTATAAGTAGGTTGATTTGTGAATGTTACCTCTTTTTCTGGTTTTCTCCAATGGCCTTTTTAGAGGTCACCTCTAATGTGGCTTGACACTCAACACCAAGAAACAGATCAAAGTGAAGATTCTGCCATTAATGTTGGTGCTGCACTGATTCAAATCACATCTGTGTTTTCAAAAAGATGTAGTAATGAGAGGCGAGTTGAGGGAAAAGACAACTGGTGCTTCAACATCAATATTCATTGTCCGTGGCTAATTTTCCATATCAGAGTACAGTAAAGATGACATTTTTGAGTCTGGCATCTGGATAATGGGCTGACAACGTATAAGGACAGCACATGTGTCCAAAATGACATTAATAACCAGCTGGGTATATATACTAATTCAAGACTTCCACAGCTGATATTAAGATTGGATTGCTGCACCATGTACAGACAGAAGATGAGGTGCTATTCCTCAGGTTTGCATTAGGCCACATTACAACCGCTCAGGAGGCCACAGACTGAGAGGTTTATGATGTGTCCTTTTCCTCCCTAACTATAGCTTCTTACACGTGGCCCAAAGTAAATTTGAAGAACTCATCATCCATTTGGGCCTATTGCAGCCTCATGGACTAAATTTTAAGTTCTAACACTGAGCCACTTGAATTTTCTGTCTTAATCAGAACTAACTATTTCCTCTGTATGTCCTCCATTGAGATATCTATTCATTCTCTTTCATTTCTGAATGATCACAAACATAAATCCATCCTCCCCTTCTGAGATTTTCCTTCCTTTTAAGTACCTTGTGTCCTTGCATGCATTTTCAATTCATTGCCATACCTCATGTGAGTCATGCGGTGCTAATATTATGCAATATTGGGATTTAGATAGGCTGACTGAGTCGGCAAAGTGAACATGGAAAACGTGGAAAATGATGTGAAACTACGTGAATGCATCAACTTCGGTAAACTTTGTTGAAGGCAGAGTTTGGATAATGATGATATTCAACAGGAAAGCCAATATACAGATATACTGTAGATACAGCGAGGCAAATAATACGTTGGTCTTCAATATTAGAGGATTGTAATGATGTCTTAGAGCAATTATTTAGAGCCTTGGTGAGACTACATCAGAAGCATTGTTCTAATTTCCAAACTTTAAAAAAATATAAACACAAGCTATAGAGGGAGTGCAGTTGAGGACTGGCAAGTTTATCATATAAGGAGAAATTATATTAACTACATTGTATTCTCCAGAGTTTGGCAGAGTGAGAGGAGATCTTATTAAAATTTACAAAATACTCATACTGATTAATTAGCTGCATGCAGGAAAAATGGTTCGCCTGTCTAAGGAATTTAGAACCAAGGATCAGAGGGTGGGATGATATGCAGTGAAATGCACAAGGTAGTGAATCTTTGGAATTATCTACTCTCATGGGCTGCAGAGGCTCATTGAAAATAAAGATCAATAGATTCCTGGATATTCAAGGAATCAAGGGATGTCTGATCAGTGCAGGAGGATGAAGTGGAGGCAGGAGATCAGCCATGATCTTGTTGAATGGTGGAGCAGACTCGAAGGGTCAGGTGACCTACTCCTGTTACTATACTTTATTATTGTTTCCCCTTTTTGCATATGTCTTCAGCTGATTACAAATCCTTCACACATTCATGTACGAGCACTTAATAAGTTTCTTTTTTGACTGCCGATAAGGCCTCTTACTTTTTAAAAAATCTTAAACGAAAGTGCAATTCCCAAAGGGCACCTTCACTCTTCACAGCAGTCCCAGATAGAGACTGAATAATCAAACATAAATGCTTTATTTCACTATACCATCTATGTTGAGAATAGTTTTATCTTTCACAGTCAACAAGTTTGTGAACTATTGAATGGGTGTTACACAATGCACTCTTTTAACAGGAGGAGCTTGCCCAAATGTTCTGACAAGGACTATGCACAGAATTTGGGACAAAATTCTTTGATATTATCATACGCATTGAAAATAGCAGTGCTTTCCTGGCATGGTGTACTACAGAGGGGTATTATGTATGTATTAAAATATTCACAGGCTGAACCATTTGAGTGGAGATTCAACAATTAGGGTCTTTGCTCATACTTCCTGGTCATTGTGTTTGTGTTTTTGGATATCAAGGCAGGTAAGTCAGTCCTATCCTAGTGACATAATCTTCAAGTTGCTAAATAATGTTGAGTAGATACAGCAGCTACTGTAACATAACGTACACAGATTTGTTGTCAGCATTGGCCTTCATCAACTATGGACCCACTGATGAGACATTACATGTATGCAATATTTTTTTTACAGTAACAAATGATTCTACGCGTGTTTTGAGGCGAAAAATGATGTAGTGGCAAAGAAGACAACCCCTCCTCCAAATGATCAGGTGCTGTGTTTCACAGTGGCCGACGTGAGGAGAGTGTTAAGCA
>JAVLUD010000291.1:0-10231 GCA_032162045.1 Torpedo suessii
CATATGACCTTAAAGGTTAAATTCAATGTGGTCATGACATTCAGCATCAAATGTTACCCCTACTGAACCTCCTTGGATATTTCTAGAGTGCTCTTAGCTGGTCAAAAAACACGTTTGAACTTCATAAAAATTGCTATATCGATTCCCTGAGGTTGTACAGTCATTTTCACCATTTTGTCCTCCTGCCACTTCAGATAACCTTAAATGTGCTCATGACATTCAGCATCAAATCTTACCCCTACTGAACCTCCTTGGATATTTCTAGAGTGCTCCATGTTAATTTGCATGGAGAACAGACAAACAGACATACATGCACAAATATATATTAGATAGAAGAGAAGATAGAACAACTCTGAATTAATTTATTGTTTCTCAATAGTTCATTCTTATCTTCTATTTTCTAGGGTCCTTTATCAAATGTTTTGTGTTTCTTTACCAATTTCCTATATGCTTCCAATTGCCAGATCTAATGCTTTTCTGACAACTTTAAGTCTCTTCTTTGATTAAATCCTATCTTTAACTTCCCCAGTAATTCTGACAGAGCACTTTTCCCTTTTCTTTGCATCTTACCACTTAGTTTTACTTACATTGTTTCCCACTTCTGATGAAATGTTGTCCATCTGAAAGGTTGATTCCATTCCTCTCTCCACAGATACTTCCTGAGATCCTGAATATTCCCAGCATTCACTGTGCTACAGTCAGGTTGTTGAAGCAAATATCCATTATAAAGTCATGAGCAGACAAGAATTGCTGGAGGTACTCAGCAGGTCAGACCACATCTATCGATAGAAATGGTCAGTCAACGTTTCAGGTATGAACCTTTCATCAAGACTATGATGAAATAGTTAAATTACATATATACGAGGCAGAAGAAGCTGGAGGAGGGCCAAGAGGTGATAGAATATAGAGCAGAAGGTGTGAGAGATGAAGAAATAGGTGGAGGAAAGAAACCATTAGGAAGGGAGAGGGGAAGAAAAGTTAGATTAAAAAAAAACTATCGGTAAGTACAGGAGTGGGTAGAAAAGAGATGTATTCAGTGGAATCAGATGGGGATGGGGGATAACTAAAATTAGAAAAAGGCAATGCTCATGTCATTGTCCAGAAGGAATATGATGTGTTGTTCCTCAAGTTTACGTTTGGCTTCACCCCGACAATGGATGAGGCCCAGGACAGATACAGTGCTGTAACTGCTGTAATTTTACATGGTCAAACCAAAATGTATACAAATAATCTTGAATAAAATCTGGGATGTGCACTTTAATCACATGTGAATTGTTTAATTACAAATTTAAAACTGTGGAACACAGGGGAAAATAAAGAAAAAAAGTGTATTTGTTACAAACATTATGGAGGGCACTGTATGTCTCTGTAGGAATGGTTGGGGAGTTAAAGTGGTTGGCTACAGGAAGCTCAAGTTTTGAGCCACAAACAGAGCGCAGATGTTCGGCAAAACCACAAATAAAACTTCCAGGTGAGACAGAGCTTTACATGCAAATATTATCTCTGAGCTCATTATAAAGTCATGGTTGACAAGGGCTTCTTTTGTGAATGAATACATGTTCTGCAGACAACGTCTGAACAGTTGCTAATTTCATCCACTTACAGCTCTGGATACGGACCAAATGCAAGCAAATGAGAGTAGCTGGAATCCCAACTTGGTCTGAATGGGTGAGCTGGCCTATTCAATGCTATATGTCTCTATGGCTGTTTTCTCAGAAATAGAATATGTTTAACTGGAAAAAAAAACACCTACAGAGACATTGAGAGGAATTTCAACAAAGAGGTTGGAAAGCAGATTAGCAACAACCTAGGTTCTTCAGCACTGCATTGTGGTAGTGAGTGAGTGTGGGGGTGTAGGTAACAAAATTATTTTAATGATTCATAACTCATTAACAACCTGCAGGCTAACCATAACCAAAATTGCCATGATATTGCCTGGTTATTATTCTTGCACATATCCTAGCCAACTCCAAGGTGAGATGAGGATTCTCTATTTGTCAAGGGTTTTTGATTCAAGTGAATATTTAAAGAAGTGATGGCTTCTGGCAAATGGCATTGGTGCCTGTGATTTATAACTCAGTTGCAAGATGAGTTAATCTCAGTTTAAATTTTGACTAACTCCAAACCCATCCAAAAACAAGCCTGATTTCTGTCAGGCAGGGGAATTTACTTTCTTTTTAAAATATTTTATTGATATTTTTACAATAAAAAAAAATTGAACAAGACAATTATGAAATGTGCTACAGGACTAGAAAAAAAGGTTACAATAATGATCATATGTATAAATTCAAAAGCACAATAGCACAATCATGATGATACAATAAAACATAACAAAAGAAAAGAAAAAAGAAATAATTTCCAAACCCCTTCCCCTAAGCAAGGTTGAGAATTAACAATCAAAAATCCAAGTGGCACAATCTTAGAGGGGGAACCATAATGCCAAAATTCTAAATCAACACTAACTCTTAAGGTTATGATAGCAGCCCATGAACGAGCCCCATATCGTTTGAAATTTAATATTTGAATCAAAGATAGCATATCTAATTTTTTCCAGATTTAAACAAGACATAATATCCCTTAGCCATTGTGTATGTATAGGTGGAGTACTAACTTTCCATTTAATCAAAATTGCACGTCTAGTCATCAATGAAAAAAAAGATAAAATGCGACCTTGAATTGAAGTTAGTAAAACATCATCATCTTGGAGTGTTCCAAAAAGAGCTATTAAAGGATCAGGTTCTAATTTTAAATTGAGAATTGCCAATAATGTTTGAAAAACTTCCTTCCAAAATTTTTCTAAGCTAGGGCAGGTCCAGAACATATGAATTAAAGAGGCATCGCCTGTTTTACATTTGTCACATCGAACATTCTATAAAGGTTTTACAGTCTTTTTTATATACTGAAATAAAGTGTTAAATTTATTATCTGCTCAGAACATACATTCTATCAATTCTGCTATTTTCTTTAATATTATGTTGTACTTTTAAGTTACTTCAATTTTTAAAATTAAAATATTCATATATTATTGGGTATTACAAAGGTAAATAATTTAAGCGTTTATTCTATAGATTGATGAAAGATAACGATTGGAAGGAATAGTAGTACGTTTTCCAAGCACCTCCCATTTCCAGCTTTAGTACCCACTTTCTAGCATTATTTTAACATTTAAGAGGCACCAACACAGAATAATTGTCACATTCCTAACTTTGGAGCCATTGAAAACTCTTGATATTTTGAACCTCTGTATCACTAAAAGGATCAAAACGGTATAGCAATGGAATATATTGTCTCCAAGCTGAATACTTTACTGCACCATGTATAGGGGCTGTTCCTCCTAGCCTTTGAAGCCCCTCTTTGTCCAATACAGGAAAACAAAAAGAAAAAAATATTTCGTAATAATTACTGTCACAAAAAAAAGAAAGTAAAAAGCTGAAGGCATTACTGAAGGCAAACATGGAAAATCAATGCCTGTAATTGCTATATATCTATGGAAATAATCAGAAAAACACGTGTTCATTGTTTGAATCTTAAAACTAAAATGCATTCATGCTATGGTGGCAAGTTTGAATTGTCAAAAACAGTAAAATCTATCTGTCAAAGCGTAAACATGAATTTGCAACATCCCATCAGAATTTCATCTTGCCTGAAGCAGAGCGCTTCTGACATTTCTGAACAAATCAAAAGATAATTCATGATAATTATTGCATACTGCTGTCTGCTTGGGGTGGGCTGACAGCAGACGCAGCAGGAGAGCAGCTTCACAGTTTGTTTTGCATACATGATATTGTTTGTAGAAATAAGTGTTTGCATCATAATCAGCAGGAAGGATCCCTGAGCTGAATCTATAACTCAGGAAGAAGTAGTAGTTTGTTGGCAGCTGCAGATATACCATCTTGTCGATACTAATTCCATTTTCAAAGAGACAAATGTACTGTGAAATAAAATACTTCTCCTTGCTTTGGTTATGTTTGGAGACTTGGCCATCCACGTGTGGTGGGATGTTAAAGTAAGCAGATAAACTGGGAGCAATAAAGGTAATTGCTTTGTTGTTCTTCTGCCTTCCCCAGGGAATTAAATGGAAACATGAGACGTAGAACAGCACAGCCCCCTGGCCCACGTGTCTGAGCTGAAACCTACTTATGAAGATAACATGTCATAAGTGTTCGATGTCAATGAACATTTGTTTAAATAACCAACTATTCAAAGTGGAGCTGATTCCATCAATACTGATTTAAAAACCGATTGCTCACTCCTCTCATCTACAGGAAAATCTAGCTATCTGCCATTGAAGGATCCCACTGGCCAAAGATTGCTGACAAACAGAGATCTGTATTTAGAGCTGTGTGCAAAAAATTGTGGTGTTATTTCCCTTATTGTTAAAATGTGATTCTGGTGATGTTGTCTTTGAATTGGAACATTTGCGTGGAAAATGCTGCTCTTTGCACTCATTTTACATGTGCATACAGTCACAAACACAACCAGTTTTGAGAGCGGGGGAGGGGTAGGGGGAGAGGATGGTTGGCCATTGATAGTAGTCCCACCTTCAACCCAGAATCATGTTGGGGATTTTTCCAACAGGCAGAGAATTCCTCACAGGGATCAATGATGCAGCATGTACTGACCTTGCCCACCTCCTCCAAAGACTTTGGAGACTGACTCTGAACATGTTCCTCGCCTATATGAACCATGCTAAAGAAACATGCACTCATGATTCAGAAAAGAAACAGTTAGCAAATCAGGTGCAATGGTACACCGTGACACACAGCCCAATTTTGATGCCCTTATTTTCTACTCTCTTTCTTTCTCTTCTGAAAAACTCAGAAATATGTTCAACAAATCCAATATGTTGAACAAATCCAATTAGAAATCTGCTCAGTAATTTAGATGCAAAGTTGGGTGATTTTGATTGAGGTCCTTGAACCTAACCAAGACCCAGTATTGTTACGGTATTGAATTTAGTGTCAAATTTAGAAATCAAATAAGTTGAAGAAATGGGAAATATGTGGCTGTAATTAAGATCAAATCTATTTTTAATTTGTTTACAGGATGTGGCCTTCAGAAGCAACAAAAACATTTATTTTCTATCTTTATTTGTCTCCGAACTGAGGGGAGCAAGTTATGAGATTACCACATTGATGGGTCGGGATTCATTCACAAGCCAGACTTCACAACACAAAATTACTGCTGAAGCTGGCAATCTGAAATAAAAACAGATAATGATGGAAATAATCAGCAGGTTGGTGGAGGGAGAAGCTGAATAAACTTTTTGGCTTGATAACCTTTCCTCAGATATTTCTCAGTTCTAATGAGAGTTTGTAGACATGATAGATACATTGAGTCAGTTTCTCTTTGCCTATGCTCCCTGATCTGCTGAGTTTTCTCTAGCCTTTTCTATTTCAATGGCAGATTTCTTTCCTGGAAAGGCAGTAGTGAACCAAAAGGGTCTTTAACAATAATCCATTGGTCTTGCAATTACTGGTACCAGCTTTTTACTTCAGATTTATTTCATTTAATTATGCTTTGTAGACTTAGACGAGGATAAAGTGTGAACATGTATTTAAGATTTATTTTACGGTGGTAAGAAAAGTAATTGAACCTGGAGACTTCACAGTTTAAAATGATAAAAATTGACTGAAGGGAGTTAAATGGCAATCTAATGTACAATGAGTTTTGAATAATGGAGTCAACAATCTTGACAGCAGGTCCATAGAACCTGAATGCCAAAATAGTTTATTTTTCAATTAAATGAAAACAATTATTTAATAAGTGACCATTCCTAAAAAATAGACAATGGTATGACAGCACATTCTTCTTCCAGTGCAGGAGGTTATCAAGGTTGCTGTAATGTTGGATTTGTCCGTCACTTGAGAATCACTTATAGTTTACGTGGAAAGTTGGTTTATAGGATTGTGGAGAGAGAGAGAGAGAGAGGGAAAGAGAGAGAGATACACATGAGAGAGATATAATCAATATAATAGTTAAAATATTCAAGAACGCTGTGGAGTTGGACATAGTAAAGCAGGGTCATGTTTTGCAGAATGGAATTGTTTTCGAAAAGTAGTTCCTAAAACAAAAATGAATTTACTGCATTACTTGAGACTCTTGTGAATTGAGTAGTTAAAAGGATAAGACTGCACTGAATAACAGTAGGCGATAGACACGGTTCGACGAGAAGAATAGGCTGACGTCAAAGAAAGCTCCATCTCTCATTGAAGAACAGGCCCCTTGCATAGCCACAGCCAAGGTGAGGAGAATCCTATCCAAGGTGAACCCACACAAGGCAGCGGGACCAGACAACATACCCGGCCGGGTATTGAAGGACTGTGAAGACCAACTGACAGAGGTCTTTATGGACCTCTTCAACACGTCATTACAGCACTGATGTCCACCATTATAAAATGCTTCAAGCACCTAGTGATGGAACGTATCAAAGCACACCTCCCAGAGACATTGGACCCATTTCAATTCGCCTATAGTCGGAACCATTCCACTGACAATACTATAGCTTTGACCCTCTACTCCGTTCTGATCCACCTGGAGAATGATGCCTCATATGCCATGCTGCAGTTCATTGACTTCAGCTCAGCATTGAATACAATTATATCCCAGTGGCAGGTGGAGAAGCTGTTCTCGCTGTAACTGGATTCTGAACTTCCTAGCAGAAAGATCAGTCTGTCTGGGTTGGCAGCAGAATGTCAAGCACATCACGCTGAGCACTCACGCACCTCAGGGCTGTGTGCTCAGCCTGCTCCTGTTCAAGCTACTGATCCACGATTGCGATGCCAGATCCATCAAGTTTGCAGAAGACACGACAGTAGTTGGCCTCATTGGCATCAACGATGAGTCACACTACAGAGAAGAGGTGTAATATCTTATAAAATGGTACAAGAATAACAGCCTGAGTCTCAATGTGGACAAGATGAAGGAAATGATTGTGGACTTCAGGAGGACCAGGGATGACCACCCTCCACTACACATAGCGCAGTAGGGGAGAGAGTAGAGAGCACAAAGTTCCTCAGAGTCCACTTAAGAAGTGACCTATCTTGGATACACAACATCTCCTCACTTGTCAGGAAGGCACAACAGTGACTGCATTTCCTTAGAAGGCTGAGGTGGGCAAGGCTCCCGGCCACCTATTCTATCAACTTTCTAAGGCAGCTCAATTGAGAGTGACCTGGGTGGCTGCATCACAGTGTGATAAGTTTGCTGTAGAAAATTGATTCGGAGGTCAATCCACAGGACCAAAAAAGCAGCAGAGAGGATAACTGGGGTCTCCCTCTCCTCGTCAATGTGGTTGACTGGGATTGTTGTTTAAAGAGGGCTCACAAAATCAGGGAGGACCTCTTACTACCCTGCATGCAGCATCTTCCAGCTACTCCCATCAGGAAAGAGATACAGGAGTATCAGAGCCAGAACCACCAGGCTGAGGAACAGCTTCTTCCCATGGGCAGTGAGACGGCTGAATGATTGATGAACTGCTAAAACAACTCTTTGAGACTCCACTATTTATTAATAATATTTATTTTAAATATATGTATACATGTACTATGCTCGTCTGTATGTGTGCTATGTCTGTACGTGTGTTTGCACTGTTTTGCACTGTGGACCGAAGAACGCTGTTTTGTTGGGTTGTACTGGTCCAATTGAATGATAAATAAACTTGAACTTGAACTTGAAATTGAACTTGGAAAAAATCTGCCACTCTTATGGTGTACCTTCACAAGAGCAGCAGTTGAGAAAAGGAGCCAAACTCTTGTAGAACTTTATCACAATGGAAGTCAGCATCTTTTCGAGAGGAAAGTTGAGGAAAACAAAACTCAGGAACAAGAAGTGAATGACTGTCTTTTTATTTTGTTGTTGAATCTCTCTGGCACTGTATTTTTTGGTTTTAATTTGTTCAGATCCTACATTTTGGCTCTATCTTTTATTTATCTCTGAGTTTACCTCATTATTTTCTCTTTTGATTTTGCTACCACCTTCATGCCATCTAGCCACCTGTACTATTGTTTATTACGTTGGTTCCCCTAATCTTTCCACAACTTACATCCACACTTGTCTTTTGCGCATTGTTCTCACTAACCCAGCTTTCTCCAAGTAGTGTCCTGCTGTCTTATTGGCCTGGCTCCTCATTGCCTTATGCCAATGATATTGGCAGTATTTTAGTGAAGACTAGAGAATTGACAGATGGTTACAGAGAATTGCGAACAGCAGCCACATCCGTATCGAAATATGCCCATACCAACTGGGGCGAGGGCCATTAGCAAGTATAAACAGTACTTTGATGTAACGGAAATGTGCATGTCAAGTCACAGTGCAGAGATGGCCAGGAAGGGCAAGCAGCTCCACAATATGTTCAGTAAAATCACTGCGAAAAGAGCAGAAGCCTTCACTATAGCAGTAATGCCAAATTCTTTTGCACAATCCCAACACATATTTCTCTTGTGTCACTCTCGATATTTACAATAACACAAAAAAATCTACAGGAAACTAATGCATTTACCTCAATAACATAACAGTAAATTAAGGATTAAGAAGTGGATGATTTTAGAGGGTGGGCAACCTTTTAATTTTTAATTTTAATTTAGACATACAGCACGGTAACAGGCCATTTCACTCACGAGTACGTATCGGGGGTGTAGGTTAATTGGGCGGCACGGACTCGTGGGCCGAAATGGCCTGTTACTGTGCTGTATGTCTAAATTTAAATTTAAAAATTAAAAGGTTGGCCACCCCTGCTAAACCTTTTTACCTATGTATCCATCTACATTTCTTTTAAATGTCACAATTGTATCCACCTTTACTGCTTCTTCTGCATGTTGTCCCATGTAACCACCACACTGTGGACAAAACATTCCCCTGGATAAGCTGGGAATGTTTTCCCAAGAATGAAGGCTGAGGGGTGACCATATAGAAGTTGGTAAAATCAGGAGAGGCATAGATAAGATGGTCAGTCTTTTTCCCAGAGTAGGGAATCTAAAACTACACAGCATTGGTCGAAGTCTAAGGTGAAAGATTTAAAGGGGACCTGAGGCGCACATAGTGGATCCTGACCCCAGGTGCTGAGTTTGACATTTGCATGTACTTGTTTCTGCAAAATGCACCAAGGGAGTCAGGAAAGTGGAATGAGACTCATGAAATTGTTCATCTGGCGCTAGCATGGATTCCATGGGCCCAATGACCTCCTGTAGATTAAAAATGCGGTAAGTCTCCTGGCAGCATATTTGAGTTGGTGCATTCCATGATAATAGATAACTGGCTGAAGAAAGTGGCTTTGGAAACTTCAACTCCTCCTTTATCAGTTAAGCATAGGTACACGGAGGTTAAATTATTGAAATGAAATGTTTTTACTTGGTCTTTGTAATTAAAGACGAGAATGGGGTATATTCAAAATAAACATCTGAGTTAGAACCAGAGAACACTACAACAAAGAGAGGCCCTGTGGCCCATCCAGTCTGTGCCGAACTATTCTTCTGCCTATTCCCATCAATCTGCACCTGGACCAGAACCCTCCATAACCTTGCAACCATCCCTATCCAAATTTATCTTAAATGTTGAAATTGAACCCATATCCACCAGTTCCACTGACAGCTCCTTCCACACTGTGTGAAAAAGATCCCACGAAAATCTCATTAAACCCTTAACCCACGACCTCTCAATCTTCTCTCATCCATGTTGTTCTGTGCACATGTTGGCAGAAACTTTTATCTGTTACTTCACTCGGTCTGTAATATTTTCTGCCATTGAGAGGTATACTTCCATTTTACTCTCATTTGCAATGTTTCTACCTCAGTTTACAGTGATTCTGAAAGTGGTATATATTCAATAAATTTTTCTTTTTTTGAGCATTTTCGCTTTTTGAGTGCGGTTTCGACTGAATACTTTGAATTAGGTTTTCAGCATCATTAATTAATGCAATGAATCTTAACTTTCTAAACTTATTCCACACTGGTTACCAGTTCTATTGAATATAGGTGTTGCTTAATAAATGCCACTTTTTATCCCCCAATTGCAGAGTTGACCAGTGCGCTGGACCAACTATTCTCAGTCTTTTCTTGGCTATGCCTCCCCCCTCTCCCTGAGGACTCTGCTCAAAGTTTATGGGCCCCCTTCCCTATGAAGCAGTCCAGTGTAGTTGGTTTCTTCCATACTTCTCTTCTACTGACTACGTAAAAAACATTTTAAAAATTTATTATTTCAGTCCATGGGGCCCGTGGCGGTATTTGTGGTGTGG
>JAVLUD010000292.1:0-10227 GCA_032162045.1 Torpedo suessii
TAAGAGAGAACCACAATGATTGGTGTTAACAAGGAACTGTAACAATATACTTCAAATGAATTCAGAGAGATATGCTTATCAATTTGTAAGAGATATGCTGCCAGAAAATGCCATAAATACTGTGCTATTTCACTGTGATCTTTGAGTGAGGGTCGATATTGACTAAGGTGACATTGTCTATCTGAACTTAATATTCCTCATTCCAACTAGCGTAATGTAATAATATCTGTGTTGTATGCTCTATGGTTCTGCTGTGTATTTTTCTACCTTGACTGCGCGGACTGCCTATCACATTGGCATAGTCGACAGAATCTCGCTGAGACGATCACTGCGGATGAAGTAAGAGGCCACAGGGAAACCCGGACTTCGGACGGAGTTGAAGTGCACCTTCGGGACCCTTGAGTCCGAACTCCATAGCCGACTCCCATGAGCATTGTGGTCCCTCATACGAGGTTGATCTGGTTCCCTGCCGAGATCTAGAGAAAGATCCGAGAGCGAAAACAAGGTAAGTAGGATAATGATAGAATTCTCAGGATAGAATTGTTCTTATTGTCGGAGTTGTCTGTTAGCCTGGTAAAATTTTTAACTGTGAGAATCGTTTAGGAAAGCAGGCTAGGGAAATGGGACAGGCTATGGACAGAATAAGAATAGATTCTGCTTATTGTCGGAATAGTCTGTTAGCCTGGTAAAATTTTTATTGTGAGAATTGTTTCGGAACTCAAGCTATGTCTGTGAGCTTGGTAATCTGAGACTCATTTGGGAAAGCAAGTTAGGGATATGGGGCAGGTAATGGACAAAAGCGATGGGGGCACCCCGGTACAACAAATGTGTTATTTGCATTCAAACCATGGTAAAGACTGTCATCACTTGCCAGCAGTTGTGGTGGTGGAGGCTGGTACAATAGGGACATTTAAAATTCTCTTAAGACAGGCACATGGATACAAGAAAAATAGAGGGTTATGGGTGTGAGTTGGGGAAGGTTTTGTTTGTTGAGTTGGTTTGTATAGTTCAGCAGAACATTGTAGGCTGAAGGGCCTATGCCATGCTGCAATGTTCTATGTTCTAATCCTCTGGCGCCGTGAGACAGCAACTCTATGAACTGTACCACCATGCCGCTCAATATATATTTCTGCCTCTTTTATACTGCAGCAACTTTACTGTTGAGTAAGACCAAACAATTTAACAATGACCTTGAAGACTTCGACTTCTTCAAGAATAAGTTCCTCAGTCTCCATGTCATCCTTGGGCAACACGATCACTTTCTGTACTGTTCCCCGATCTGCGTGGAGAAAGCAGGAAGAAGGTTGAAGGAGTTGCAATGAAGGATTTCCCCTTTTTCTGGAAAATTCACTTGGGGTATTATTCAGACGGGTGTCAGATTATGGAACTCAAGGCCTGTCATGGAGAGTCAGTGAACTGGATATTGCAGGATAGTTGCTTAAGATGGTGAAGGTGGTTTTGGTTTGCTTCAATTCAGTTGCTGCTGTCATTATATCAAGGAAATGTGGATCTCCCAACCTAGCAACATTATGGGAGCATCACTCCCCACATAGACTGCATTGGTTTAAGAAGGAAACTTTCCACAATCTTCCCCATTGTGAGTGAGTTTCTGTCCAAAAATGAATGAAGGGAAAACCAGTTTACTTGTGATGTACCAGAGCTGAAATCCATTGTTTGGGGTAAATGTGGAATATAGTCATGATTGTGATTTCTGAATCTTGTTTCACCTTACTTCAACCGAATCAAGTTTTGGAAGCAGAATACAATGTTATCTTGTATATTTAGTCCAAGCTAATTTCTACTCCAGTGTGTTTTCCTGCTCTGGGGATAGGTGTCCAAGACCAACCAAATGAAATATCAGTCTTGCACATGCACTTTTAGGGGCTAATGGTTCAAGATTTCCATTTAACTTTTGTGGGAGTAGGTGCCTTCTGATGAGATCAATTTCCACCCTTCATTTCAGTTTGACCCCATGCTCTACTTTTGATACTTTTTGTCAAAAGATTCAGCCTCAACAAGATTTTGAGGGTGATTGTCACTGATTTCTACCAGCCTTTGTGTGGCAATGCGTCTCCAACCAAACAGACTATTTGTAACTTTATGAAGTTCATGTAATCTTGGTGCAGATTCCCTCTCCCAGGGAAACATTTTAATTGCAGGCATTTCTCTCTGCCACACCCACCCTCTCCTATACTTTCTGGGTAGGAAAGAGTTAATTTTATGACCTCGATCCATTACCTGTGCCGAGGAAAAGCACCTCGTATCGTCCATCTGCTGCATCCACCTGGTCCACAGTGATGGTGGTGAATTTATAGTCCACGTTGGTCCTGACCACCAGAGGGCGCTTGTGCACTGGGTAGATGGCATTGTACATGGTGGGATGGTTCCTCATGAAGTTGATCACTTCATCGGGGTAATCTTTTGTAGACTTCATCAAAGGTGTAAAGGTGCCACCGGGACACTGCAAGGCATGATTGAAAGAGAAATCCCCTCAATTCAAAAGTGGCAATATTTCAGACTTGAAAGCTATCTCCTCCCTCTGCCCAGCCACGGGTAGAACTCTCAGTGTCAGATCAGAGATTAAGTCCCGCTCTAGAAATCTGAGCACAATGTTGGAGGTTGTCTTCTGTGGGAGATATTGAACCCTCAAGTGTTTTGGCCAATATTTATCCCTCACCCAAAGACAACACTTCTGCCATTGCATGGCTGTTTGCAAGAGCTTGGCATGCATTAGCCGAAGCTATGTGGGAAGTGTGGTGACTAAAATCCAAGAGCACTGCACTGGCAGTTAAAGATTATAGTTGGTTAAAAGGGAACCACAAACAAGGCAGTTTTCTTTCATGTGTTACTCTGCTGATTGAATGGGTTGTGAAGAGCCAATGAAGATACAATCTGCACCATTATTTTGTCCTCATTATTAATGTAAAACATTCCCAAGTCATATATTATAGATAAATTCAGAACAAAGCTTCCGAGAGCGGATACATAAATTCCAGCCTCATAGAGACCTGAAAGGACACATTTTGCACTGCACTGTGGAGTCACACCCACGGAACTTAGGTTATGGCTCATTTATCTTGGAAGAGAAAGATAGACAAATTTACATTTCTATTGGCAACTTTCAGGATGTCACTGAATGCTTATCGGCCAATAAGGGGCTTTTCAAGAGATCTGGCCACCAATTTGAGCATAGCATGCTCCCACGATCAGCAATGACGGCAGACACGTCATCTGTCTTGATCATGTTGACTCAGGCATAAGTGTTGCCAATCTGACTCTGTTTACAAGTGCATAGATTTCCTGAAATATTCAGTCACAATTTATTTTTTTAGATGTTTCCTCTGAACAGAAGAGGCAGCTCAGCTGTTCCCATGACTTCATTGGCAGGGGGGAGCGCCAGTTATTTTTGACAAGCCCATTGACTGGCATTGTTTGAGAGCCACTTGATGCAGAGTGCAACACAAATAGCTGTTCAATCCCTTAAATGTCAGTAAGATGTACTTTTAAAGGAAACAGCCTTTGAAGCTCAGACGATCTGATTGCTGGCTTTAATTGTGGTGCAGGAGTGTAGGGTGGGAGTTTCTTAGAGGGGTGTGGAGGCTAAACCCTTCCTAAAGAGGAAAGATGTTGACAGTTAAAGTTAAACCCTAGAAACAGAGGGTGTGATTAAATTTCACACGGTCCTCCTGCCAGAGGAAGTTTTTCTCTGTTAAACCTGCCAATAATACTACCTAGAGGGAGATTAGACATCAATAAATGACCTTCGGTCGACTTAGAACAGAGAAAGGGCTCTTCCAGAGATAGTAAGATCTCTGACCATTGAGGAGGAAGGTATGCAAGACATGTTATGGAAACAAAAGTGGAGGAGGTTCTTAACTTCCTGAGGATCATCGGAGATGAATGAGCTGGGTGAATGAAAGAAGATCTGTAGGGAATGGATTCTTCCTCCTCAGAACTGGCAGATGGAACTGTATCTAAGGGGTGAAAGGCTACGAATATTTTTGCATCAGATCCAGAAAGCTAATCCACAACCCTTTGCACGTGCTGCTGAAGAGACAGATCAGCCATGTTACTCACAGTGCCAGGCCTGGGATATGGGATCTTCCCAGTGTAAGGCATCCACTGGTAGTTTGGTCCCTCCTTGTGGGCGAAGGGTCCGTTGAAGGTGGTGCGGATGTCGGTCATCGAGTAGACACACACGGCCGACCCTTTAAAGACGGATCTGTTGACACAAGAAGAAATAGACCCCGGACTGCCTGGTCAGAGAGTAGAATGGCTTCAGGCTTTTAACATAAATGATAAAGATCACGAGTTAACACTGGGTTAACTGCTGCTGTTACCACAAGCAGGGAACATTACACCAAAATGATAGTGCATTAATCCTGTTGAAGGAAAAGACTCAGATTATGTTGAATTCCAGTTCACCTGATTATCTTTCTGTGTGATTCCTATCTCCTGTGATTTCAGAACAATGTTACTGGGACTGTCAGGTTTCAATTATAAGGATAGGCTGGATAGGCTGTGTCTTTTCTCCGTGGAGTGCAGGTGGCTGACGGGGAATCTTATGGAGATTTATAAGATCACAAGAGGCATGGATAAGGTAAATAGTCTTAATTTTCCCAAGGCAGTGGAGGGCATACACTTAACATGAGAGAGGAAAGATTTAAGAGGCGCCTGCATTACATCAGCTGAGCGAGGAATACAAGGTGTGGTAGGTATGTTGAATGAGCTGCCAGAGGTACAATTACACTGTTTAAAAGACATTTAGCCAAATACATAGATAGGATGGCAGGCAAATGGGATGAGCTTACACTACATTGACAACTTGGTCGGTATGAACGAGCTGGACAGAAGGGCCTGTTTTTGAGATGTATAGCTCGATGTCTCTACGTTGCTGGGTGTATGGTTCAGAATGGGACCAGGCTCAATGCTTTCAACACTGGCCAACAGGGAGGACGTTCAAGCCAGAAGGAATAGGACAGATTCAGCCTCAAGCCCCTGGAGTGGGGGCACATTATGCTAACCAGCTCAATGCTGAATTAATTCCAGTAAGATTCATAAAACTAAAGTGGCTCTTACTTCAATCTTGTGCTTCAATTGAACAGATGGAATTGCAAAGTGTGACTAAATCATTTCTTCAGGGTGGCTGCAGTTATAGGGAAATGGTTGTGGGACAAATATGCGAATTTCCTGCCTTGCAAAATCATAGTTACTTTCTTCTTCTTGCCAGACTGAGTCCTATCACACCTACCCCGAGGCTGAGAACACAGCGTAGATGATTGGGTTCTTTGCATCATGGGTCTGCTGAATGAAGATGTCCTCTGGAGAGACAAAAGGGGGGAAAAAAGTGTTAGTTCACTGATCTGAGCAACGGTGGGAACTGGACAGTATATTTTGTTAAAGTTTCTGAGAAATTCCATTAAAAACCCAAGCCAATCTGTTGCCACTGAATGTGATCTCATCCCACCTGAAGCAAGGTAAAACTTAATGTTTCACCCCGATTCCTTAAGTGAAGGATACTTTGATGGATTGGAAGGCACATTCAATGAGAATGGAAAAGTTATTCATCATCTATAAAGGTCGTTTTCGCATTCCCAAGGTGAAGTGGTTGGAAATTAACTTCGCTGCAGGATCATTGTTAATGATTGTGGTTGTACAGGAATTGTCTGGGACTCACCATCTGTTTATCCATCCTCATTTCTAATTGCCTGTCAAGTAAGGAGTCCCAAGTCTGCGACCTATTACCTCACTGTCTTTTTTTTGTGTGGTGCAGTCCATCAGAGCTCTGCTAGCAACAATAAGTGCTTCAGGATATTTTACTACCTTTAAAGAGAGTGTGTTGATGGCAGTGCTCCCTCCGCGGCCTTGGTAATCATAATGGCAGTGAAAAGCTGTGATTATGCAGCACATTACTGGGGTCCTCCTGACTTTGCACAAATTATCTTCTATGAACATTCAGCCAAATGAGCAAGTCTTCGACCTTCAGCTTGGCGCATTAGCCACCATTATATCAGAGAAAAGAGTATGCAGTAAAAGCACTAAACAGGATTGGGTACATCCCGAGGAACCAATGTTGTTTTGTGCATTTCATACAAGCTGAATTGATGTCACACAATGATTCAACATGACCTAACTATAAGAGATAGACAATACAGACTGTTAAACTATTAATGCTGCGTCCTCTGGATTAGGATCATGGAGTTTGCTCAGAGCAGCTCAGAATCAGTCCAGAAACAACAGGTTCATTATATTTTACCTTTAATGTAGCAAAGCAAGAAAAAGTTGACATTTCAAGTGAGGGGAGGTCACTAACGACTGGCCAGAAAGGTAGATTTTAATGAGAATTTTGGAGATTGGTTAAAAACTCAAAGAAACTGGTGGCTGTTACAGCACCAGCGTCTGGGTTTTGAATCCAGCGCTGTCTGTAAGGAGTTTGTACATTCTCCCCGTGTCTGTGTGGGTTTCCTCCGAGTGCTCCAGTTTCCTCCCACCCTTCAAAAATGTACTGGGGTTGTAGGTTTTTTTGGGTGTAATTGGGCGGCACGGGCTCGTGGACCGGAAAGGCCTGTTACCGTGCTGCATGTGTAAATTTAAATTTAAACCCAAGGAGAAAATTGCAGATTTTGAGGTTTGGGATCACGGATCAACTAATTTCAGACTGTGACCGTCACATTCCAGATCAGTCCGCCTTCCAACCAGAGCTGGCTGACAATGGGCAGAGATGGCACCAGCCATGGCTGAGGCTGGTGACGTTCAATTTGAAGGCAGTGTAATGTATTGATTCAGGCTGTGATAGTGGTGGTGTCAGCATGGTTAGAGACTGGTAGCAAAGTATGTGCTCAGTGACAAGGGAGTTCAAAGAAGGTGTGGACACTCAAGCCTGATTACTGTGACCCAAACGCATTAAATTAGCAGCTTACTCTTCCGTGATTTTCCCCAAGTCTGTATCTCATAATTTAGACTGCATTTCTCTGGGCCTGATGAGTTTACAGTGCTGTGCAACTCTACATCAGCCCAGAGTCTAAAAAGGGGAAGAAAGACTTCTCTTTCAATATTTAAACAATTCAAAGACAACCCATTGCATTAAAATAAATATCTCCTTCATGGTTATCAGGTCTTCAGAGTCCTATAAACTAATCAAAAAACTCAGGAAAAAGTCGCTGATAGGTTTATTGATTTTACATAACAATTCTTTGTTTGAACTATACACATAACTCCCAAAACACAGAGCTAATGAGTTAGGAGCATGAACTGAACCAGAAATCTTAAAAGAAGTTGGCATGAGCCTGGTGAGAAAGTTGAGCTCATCAAGAATGCATGCAACACAGAAAGACCCCATCAAGTCCACAACTGCTCACAGCTGACATGGAGTACAAGAACAGCATTTTTCACCCAACTGTCCTTAGTTGGGGCTCATCTTCCAGTGTCAGTCCTGCTTTGTTCCTTTACACACTTTAACCATCTTCTAACCTATCGCATGACATTGACATGGTCTTTACATCAGTCATGACGTCACATAGAGTTGCCTCCCCACAGTGACAAAACTACTGCCTTAAACTACTTACAGAATTGATAAGGCACAGACATAATGGTGGCCATTTAAACAAAAATTTAATGGCACAGCACGGTAGAAGGACCTTCCGGCCCATGAAACCCGTGACGCCCAATTACAATCAATTAACCTACCAATCCCGTACGTTTTGGAGTGTGGGAGGAAACCGGAGCACCCGGAGAAAATCCACACAGATCATGAGGAGATCATACAAACTCCTTAAAGACAGCGCTGGATGCGAACCTGCTGTGCTAACCGCTACGCTAACTGTGCCTTCCATTTATCTCTGTCCTTGTCTTGGTAGGACGATTCCATTGGCCCGCTTCTCATGCCAGTGTTCTGAAAATGATTTTTCCTCAACTGCCCGTCCAACTCCCACGTGAACTCCCTCAGTGCTTTGCAGGAGGTGAAGCATAATAAAATCCCGCGAGTTCCTTGCAGATCCCCTCATCTTACCATATACAGTAAAATCCCCATTATCCGGAATTCAAGCAACCGGCAAAAAAAATGGCGGAAAATAAATAGTAAAAAATACGAAAGTTTAAAATTGGCGCCCCCTAGCGGTCAGTTCTCCAATCACGCAACACGCAATCTCAAGCAACCGGAAAATTAAATTATCCTGCATCTACCAATCCCCATAGGTGTCGGATACCGGGGGTTTTACTGTACAACTATTCTACCCTGCTCCCTTTACACAGCTGTATGAACGTTAGAACTAGCCTGTTAGTCTGTTCACAGAAGGACCCCTCTCACTGAACTTGGTATTTTGTGACAAATAAACTTAAACTTAATAATAAACTCAAGTGTAAAAATATTGCCTTGTACCTTTCGCTGAAAACTTTAATTCTATGCCCTCTGGCATTCGCGAATGGTAAGTTTCTCTCCATTTACACTCCCAAAACCAGTCATAATCTTTTACATTTCCCTCAACCCTCCTCTCAATTACCTTTCCTCCGACATCCCTGCAATTCTGTCCCCTTATTTGTTATTCCCAAATAACCACTTGAAGTAAACCATTTTTTTCGACTTTGTCCAACTGCTTCATAATTTTAAATGATTCTGTCGAATCACCCCATCATCTCCTCTGTATAAAATGTACAAAACACCTTCAATTGTTCAAATCTTTCTTCACATTCATAGTGTCACATTACCGGCAGCATCTCAGTGACTGTAGTCTATTGGATCAGCATCCTTTGTCAGAATTGAATTCTTTATATCAAAAGTGCGGCCTTACTATAGTTTTCTGTAGATTCAGTTATACTCCAGCTTCTATAGTATAGAATCTCTACTCTGTGCATTCTGTTGTAAAGCAAGCTTTATTGTAATCATGGCCATATCTACTTGAGGGATTATATTTAAAGTGACCCTAAACTATTAAACCTTTTCACCCAGCTCTGCCTCATTCAAGGAATAAATAGCAATATTATATCTTTAAGAAAATGTATCTCCTCGTACTTACATTAATCTCCCTGCACCAATACTTTGTTCTTTCAGCAGAAGAGCACCAGCAACGTTGCAACAGGAATAGGATCCTTTTGAATTTGTTCCAACATTCATTGCGAAGCCATTGCCTTTTATCCTTGAATACCTTTTGTTACTAAAATCTATCAAACTCTGATTTTAAAGTAGCAAGCAACTCAGATGCAATTCTTATTTGTTAATTTCAAATATCTAATCATTTTTTTCAGTGTGATACATTTTATAAATCGGAGGGTCAGCGCCTGACATTTATACTATGGCTTCTGGTTTGAAATTCCCCAACCAGGAAACACCCAGCCACCCTCTTTGCAGGTTCTACCAATCTTTAGGATAAGGTACAAAGCCTCTTACTTCAGCACATCTGCACATTTGGACACCTGCCTCTCTGGCCCCTTTCACTGTTCACAATGAACAGAAGCCCTCCCACGTCTGTCCCTCATGGGACACTGCTTCCCTCATTCAACCAACTGGAAATGATTTTCAAGCATTCACAAAGGAAAATGCAAAGATTGTCTGCATTGTGTTTCCACTTTTCCCAGTTATGCCAACGCATGTGTCACACACTGCTACTTTAAACGCTGATTTTGGAAGTGTTTTGCTGTCGGCCTTAACTTCACAGAATGACCTTTGTAACACTTAGTGAAAAACTGCTTTGGTCATGTAATTGTGGGACACTCGATTGTACCTGTGATTTCCCACAGTGATGAACTCCCGTTCTCAACTAAAGAGCAGAATAGGGGAAAATCAGGAATAATATGCTATCTTTATGCAGAGAGCAACTTGGAACTATTATGCACTGAAGGCACTGTAATATTGGGATACAGTATATTGTCATACCATGAGTATCTGAATACAGAGATAAAAAACCCCATGTATTGAAAATAAATTAATACATGAGTTTGATACAATCAAGAAATGAATTAATGAATATTGTAAGGAAAATAAATTGATTAAAAAAAATATTTAAACCTGCCATAACCATGAGGGGACTTCTTCATTTACTCATTAGGATTGAGTATGAGGATCAAAGCCAGCAGTTCTTGCCCATCTCCAAATGGCAGTGAGGAGATAGACTTCCTGAATCGGCCTTGTGTGGAGGAGTCTGTGCAGCTGCGGGAGCGCTGGAGGTGAACCCACGGACACCTGGTGTCCCTCAAGGGACTCTCTTTCGCTTCGCTTTCTCTTACTGTTAGGGG
>JAVLUD010000293.1:0-10227 GCA_032162045.1 Torpedo suessii
AAATGGAAAACCTTCCCCATCACCCCAGTACAGAGTTACAAAGGTCAGCAGAGAAAAGAGTTAAATCAATGTCCTCTTTTGGTTCCATGTGATTTTGCCCTCAATCAATCACGGAACTTTTCAACACAAAAGGAGGGTATTTGGCTCAGTGTATCAATTGGTGATCACTGAACGACTCGTCCAACTTATTATTTTTTTGCCTTTGTTTTCCTGAAAGTTAGGATGTTATCAGGCAGTATTTATTGAAATGAACTGTATTGACAAGTGCACCAAGATAGAGTGAAAAACTTTATTTTGTGTGTACCCCGGCAAGATAACCTCCATGTGGTGTAAGAAAAAAAACTTATTGTTACAATAAAACAAAAGTGCAGAGTATAGTGTCACATAAGGCAAATGGTTCAGGATATTGTGTGAAAGAGAAAAGTATAGTTGAGCAGTGCAGGGCAAAATCTTGTATCAATAGGAGGTCTATTCAAGAGTCTGCTAATAGAAGGAACGAAACTGTTATTGAATCTGGAGGAGTGTGTTTTCTGCTTGAAGGGAGGGGTAGAGTGTGATGGGGTGGAATTTCTTTTAATATGTTAGCTGCTTTTCTAAGATAGCGAGAGGCGAAGATAGAGTCGATGGAGGGGAGGCTGGTCTGCGTGATAGCTTAAGCTGCATTCAAAATTCTCTGCTGTTTCTTGGGGTCTTGGCAGAGCAGTTCTCGAACCTAGCAGATGCATCAAGTCAGGATACTTTCGATTGTGCGTCAATAGAAACTGATAAGGAACACTGAGGAAATGCTGAATTTCCTCAGTTTTCTGAGGAACAATCGGTGGAGCACTTTCTTGGAATCATTGTGCCTGTATTCTGTCTGTTCCAGGTTGCTTTGATGATGAACTGTCTCCAATATATGGCAAACTGTTCCATTTCCCAATAATTATGGTAAATGTTAAAAGTTTTATAAACAAATTTTGGGGAACATATTTCATAACATGAACAATGCCAGTATGAAACTTGTAAACAATTTAAACGAAATATGCAGTGAATATGAGAGCTGAAAAGGTCAATAATTCATCTGAATACTTTGTAATAGTGTCTTAAATTGCAACTATGAAGTTTGGTGAAGGGTTTTGACAATCAGTGAAACCCTGAGATTGAATCACTGTATAAAACTCATCATGTTTGTTGTTCATGTACTTTATAGCTCTATTAATCACAATTTTATGGAGATGTTGGGAAAAGCCATCTCGATGAAACTGAAAACCTAGTGGCATCCACAAGATGAGGGCTGTTGAAATGCCAACTTTATTCCCATTAGAACTTTATTTTTAAAAAGTAATTACCGTATTCCTTACATTATCAACAACTATAAATTCTTAATTTTGCTTCACAAAATTTCTCCATCCTAAATGTTATGATCTCTGATTTAGCCCAATTATCCATTCAACTTTATTTTTGCAGCAATGGTGCCTACTCAAATTGAGATAATGTACCCATTGTTATCCTAATTTCAGAACCTTAATTGAGATCTTGTAGTTAAAGTATAAAAACATCCCAAGATATTTCACCAAACTTATTTCAAACAACATTTTACACCACATGGAAATAACAAACAAAACGAACCAAGTCATAGAGCACAGAAACAGGTCTTTCGACCAACTTGTCCATGCTGACCAAATTGTCAACATACGCTCATCCCATTTGCCTGCATTCACCCACATCCCTCCAAATATTTCCAATCCATGTACCAGACTTTAAATGTATGACCAAAATCCGACAATGTTCCCCATGGACATGGTGAGCTGAAGGGCCTGTTTCTATTCTGTACAACTCTGACTCCAAAACAGGTAGATTTTAAGGAATCCCTTGAAGGAAGAAAAAATAGAGTCAAAGAGAGGTTTAGGAAGGGACTTAAGCAAGTCATCCTAGAGTGGAGCAATCAAGTTCAGGAAAGATCAAGAGAAGAGTGCACACATCCTCGCATTGAAGGAGACAAAAGGTGATCAAATGAGTCTCATTGTGAGTTAGGCCTGTGGGAGCAATTTCACACTTGTCACATCCAGAGTGAGAAAGGAATGAATGAAGGTTTCAATAACAGACTGAAGATGGGCGATCTTATAGAAATTGTGCATTCAACAGCACATTTTGTGTTCAAATATGACACCAAGTTACAAACAATCTTCTCATCCATTTCCTTGCCCAGATATCAATCCACAACCAGTGGGGGTGAGGGAAGCCAGGAGTTTAAGATTTTCTTTGAACTTTGTTTAAATTCTCATTGATCTACGTTTTAGCAGGAACATACAGTAAGTGACATGCCAACTGATTTATAAGACATACGAGCTGAATTAGGCCATTTGGCCCATTGAGTCTGCCCCACCATTCTATCATGGCTGATTTACTATTCTTTTCATTCCCTTTGTCCTGCCATCTCCCCAAAAACCTTGATTCCCTTCCTAATCAAGAACTTATCTACTTCTGTCTTAAATATACCCAATGACATGGTGTCCACAAAAATGAATACCATAGAAAATAAATTACTCCACATCTCTGTTCTAAAGGGATTTTTTAATATTTTGGTCCCAGACTCCCCCACTATAGGAAACATCCTCTTCACGTCAACTCTATCCAGTCCTTTCGGTATTCAATAGTTTTCAATGAGATCCCCCTCGTACTTTTAAACGCCAACGAGCACAGTTGTAGAGCCATGAAACTCTCCTCAAATGATAACCCTTTCATTCCAGGGATCATTCGGGTGAACCTCCTTTGGACCCTCTCTAATGACAACACATCCTTCCTTTCGATAAGGGGCCCAAAACTGCTCACAATACAAGTGCAGTCTGACCAATGACTTATAAAGCCTCAACTTTACATCTTTGCTTTTGTATGATATCCCTCTTGAAATGAATGCCAGTATTTATCTTCTTCTGACAGCTTGGCTGAGTTTAGGAGTTAATTATTCACAGAACTAAAACAGCACCCAGACCAGTTTAGCACACCATGTTGGGCCACCATGTCCACGTTCATTGTCAGAGTGATGTCATCTGGCATTCTGATCTTGATGAGTCTTCACATTAGAAATAAATCATGTTGCACATGAATTATTGAAGCAATACAGCGACACCCCAGAATAATTTAATCAAGCCAAGATTACATTTCATAATATTGTTAATATAATAATATTCATGAAACCGATGAAGATCTCAGATTTTTCTAACTTGATAACTCATCAGTTAGTTGGAACTGACCTGCTTCCCTCCTGAACTGTTCCAGGATGGTGCTGAAAATGGTTGCATTCGACCAAAAGACGAACGGAACAGAGCGCCATGACAAATGCCACAAACCCATCACACAAGGTGTGCTGCTGCTATCGGTGGAATCCTCTGCCATTTTTTTTTTTCACATCAGTCACTCCCCTGTTTAGTTCTCCTTTTATTTCAGTTCTCCTGTTCTTCTAATCCATGGCTTCTTCCATAAATGCTCTGAGTGTGAATAATGTCTTCTCCGGCAGCTGGGACATCAACACTGCGGCCGATGAAAGATGCTGCAGCATGCCCGAGGCAGAGCCAGCTCATGCCTGCCACAGGATCACATTCTTCGGGGTCTCTGATGTGCAGGCTGCAGCCCTCTCACAGGCTTGCTGTGATTTGTGGGGAATTTGTAATACAGCGCTCTACAGTTTATCAACATTCAGTCAATTCTGATGAAATAAAAAGTTCACCATCAATGCTGTGAATTTGAAATCAAAATGCTAGGATTAAGACAATAATACAACAATCTGTCTTTTTCTGCACACTCCTCAAATATCCAGACAGTTGAGTAAGTAAAACAATCTGAGCTTCAACTAACACCTGTTTTCCTAACAAATTATTGTGCCATGTTTCTCAATAGGTGTTTTGGGTCTTCAAGGCCATAGCCCCTTGCTGTAACATCTTGTCAGGATTTAAAATCAGCTGCACCTGTTCGGGGACTTCACCACACGGCCCAAAGTAATCAAAGCCATTCTCTGCCTGCTGTCCTCGAAAGACTCACCTCCACACAGTACAGCTGTATATCATGCTGCTCTCTGATAAATGTCGGATCACCAGAAGGAATTTGCTGAGATAATTATGCCTTTTGAGATCCCATGAGTAAAATGTAATTTGGCCTTCACACTATCCTCCACAATACGGTGTGCAGATGGAGATCATTTTCTCTAATTTCAACGACTTTTGTTCAGAGGCTAAGGGACAAAATACCACATCTTGCTCCCATCACTTTTTATACATTTTGCACAGGTGTCAGTTGATGGCTCCACATCAGAGGGTTCGAACGAATCAATTATGATTCGTGTCAATGAGCAGGAGTTTAGTATAACTCAGACCAGGCAGCGAGATGGAAATTACAGATATGATTAGAATTTTAAGGAGTACTTCCACAGCCTGTTAAAAGTTCCTTTGGTCGCTGCCTCCAGCAAGCTGGGTAAAGGCTTCCATCAATACTTGTCAATTGAACTCTACAGATCTTTGCTTTAAAACTTCATAGCAATGAGCTGTACAAATACATTTACAAACTGGCAAGAAAGAAATCAAAATACCAGCAAGCTGGTCAGAATTTATCCCAGGGCTTTTTGTATCTATGATAAACTTGTTAAATCTCTTCACCTCGCTTAACTGCTTAGTTCTTTGTACTGTTACTGTGGCACGTTAATCTTGAATCCAGATAGTATAACTGGGTAATGTATGGGGATGGTTAGCACCCACTGTAAAAAGATTGAGAAAAATAATTCATTTAAATGTTTTTTGCCCGTTTATAATGGACAATTTCATAAAATCATGACAATTCCCAAGGTTCACGTTCAAATCAAGGAATGATTACAATCAGCTTCTCTCGTAAAAAATTGTGCTGATTTGGCACAATCACATTTATAAAAGGACTTGTTAGTCAATTATACTTTGCAATGAAGCCAGCCGAGGAGATACCAGAAGGAAAAAAAGCACTGTGTACAAAAGTCTCTGATGTGGGTTTTCAACATTTCTCAAGTGACATTGGAACCACAGAAGGATGGTTTGAATGCTTAACACAGCTAAATATATCCCTTAATAGTGACTACACTAATTATGAAAATAATCAGCTTGTTTGGTGATGCATAGTGGAAATTAGCCAAAAATACTTGATCACACTTTTGCCACATAGAAGAGACAAGATACAAATACATTGAAAAGTTAGGTACTACTTTGTTTAATTTCATAGACCAGTCTGTACAACAAATTCAGTTGGCACCCTTCATCCACAGCAAATGTAGAAGATGGTAGTGGCTCTGGGCTGAAGGAACATGGCACAGGCTTGGTTCCGGATCCAGCTCAACGGCATGGCAACAGCATCCGGTTTCGCATTGCATCGGATCCACGGCACTGCTTGGTATTCCTGCCTCCAGCAAGCTCTTATACGGTGGGAAGAGATGCAGATCCTGTCACATGTCAGTCACAGCTGCGGCAGAGGTGGAGGAACCACAGGAGAGTCAGCATTATTGGGAGGTCATGAGGAATGGCTGTGATGGCAAAGGTCGGTAAGACCAGGGAGAGTGCAGCGCGGTCACCCGTGTGGTACTGGGACCAGGAGAGTTACTGAACCTACAGAGGCCGCTTTTACCAGGACTATTACCACTACATTAAGCAAAACTGTCCCATACACCTGCCAATGACCAAGAGGCTCCTGGAATGCCAGGAAGCTGCCGTGAAGGAATCTGATTTGCCTGTTATGTTAAATCACGAGAAACTCAGATTGACCCTTGTCATGATTAATCTTATTACTTTGCTTTTGCCATGTTGTCTGTGAATTTTTAAATCCAAAATGGTGATAGAGAGTGGGAACCTTTTTTCGATGTCTGGATAGCATGCAAAACTAAAATTTTCAACGAATCTCAGTACACGTGACAATAACTCTGAAATGTTGGAGTTAAACTTTAGTGAGGCGATATCATGAACTGCTTTTCTGCCGATGACTGAAGAAGGGATTCTGGAAGGAACGAATAAGAAAATCTGACACAAGGGGCACAACAGAGAGAATAGTTGCCTAGTGATACAGCATATCGTTGATATATAGTTCTGTGGCTTTGACAACCGTGCTGCAGTCTCTTCTGGAGTTGACGTGCAGATGACATATCCCTATCCACAGTCAATGTAATTTTCTATTCTGAAATCAGCTCCAGTTTCCCACATCACAATCAATGCTGGACGTTCATATCCCTCTTAATACTGCTCCTGCAACAGAGCTACGAGTATTCTCTTGGTTCACATACCCTTTTCTTTTGATTTTGCTATCTTAGGTCAATCATAATAATACCAGATGTCATTCAATAAATATGTATGTTGGAAGACAGGTTATCAATGTTGGCTATTTGACAAATTGGATATAGTAGAAAAATAACCCATCCTGAGGACTGCGATATGATCTGCATGGCGTAAATTCTAAGCACATTGGAATAAATGCAGCTGCTAAGAAAGAAGGTTCAGCAATTTCCCTTTTGAGCATCTATGAGAATATTCTTGGCGTCTCATGGAGAAAAAAGTTTCCAATAAAATAATCCTCCCAGAAGCAAAGATGCCAAGCATCCCTATATTAATCTGGTACACAAGATGAAATGGGCCAATAACAAAATAGATAAATCAAATGTGTCAGTTTATGAGGATAAGATCATGAAGCTCTACTACATGCATAAAAATATTTCCTCCCCTCCCCTTCCCCCAGTGTTGCATTCTTTCAATGAAATAAATTTTGTACAAATACACTTGGTAGGCATGGATTGCATAAAAAGTAATTAGAGAATGTTAAGTGCTTTAGCTTATATCCCAACTGTGTGTTGAGGCCAGTAACTGCCCTTTAACTGCTTCTGCCAGCATCTAACTGAGGCAAAGCACGTGCATTAACCTCTCCAATGTGAATGAATTTGTTGATGTGCCAGCGCTCTCATAAAACAAGTCAATCTCTGGCAGAGCGGCACCATGTTGTAGTGGCCCTTTCTTCCACACACCAACTGTTCAAACAATCTGCAGCACCAACATAGTACCAGCATCCTTCACCAAACAAAACTCTGACATGGGGTTACAATATTATTCTGCCTCATTAAGGAAGCCACCCATATCATACAAGCCAGTTTTTGAAATTATCTTTAGAAACCATCTGGGCACCAATCCCGTTGAGAGGGCTTTGATATTTCAATCCGAGTGCATCTGATAAATCAAATTCCAGTCACGTTGATTCATGCATATCCTTCCAAATGATGATGCAGTTTATTTTAATAATAAACCAAGGCTCTCCTCATTATTGCTTTTGTTTATTTCTCTCTCTGTACATAAAATAATTTAATAGTGGTTTCTTTCCTTGATGAAAAGTTCAAACTTTGAGGATGAGGTCAAGAAGCTCTGCAATCTGGAACAAGGAACCAAACATCAGTCACGTCATCAGTGCAAAAAGAGCAAGTGATAAAACAGTATCAGCTATAAATGACATGAATGCAAATGAAGCTTGCGTGACTCGAGCTTGCTCGCCTCTTAAATCGAACATGAGCCGGCTGTCATGGCACAAAAGGGACAGCAGCCACAATTTTCTTGATTTGTGCCAATATTTCATCAGTGTCTCAATGAAGGCAGCAGAAATCATTGGACAGAATTCTATCTCTGTCAAAAAGCAATCCAGTAAAATGCATTTTACCTTACGAGAGCCTGCACCTCTTTCCTAAGAAAATATAATTTACACTTCTTCCATAAAACACTGCAATCTTCTTCCCTCAAATCATTTCACAGTTCCCAATAAATGAAAAAGGCCAAAAGAATGAAAATGTGTAGAATTTATTGGTTTCCATTTTTCAAGTGTGCAAAACCTCCCAGTTGCATTAAAAATTAGATTAAATTGACGGAAGCTCAGTTAACAGGATTATGCCTTTCATTTTTAAGACTGAGAGAAAAAAAAAATCACATTTTTAAAAGAAGCCTGCGTTGGCTGATGGAAGTGATAACGGATCTCTTGGATTAAACGCAAATAGATTGAGTTTTATCATACTTTTCTGACCAAGTCAGCACCTCCAAAATGGTGCTCATTAAGCACCATTTAGCCAAGTTTTCAATCTCCATCCTGTATGCTGACTCATCTCCTTCCTTTACACAACCCACTACCGTGGTATCGACGGCAAATTTGTAGATGGTGTTATTGTCGTACCGAGCTACACAGTCGTTGGTGTAAAGTGAGTAGAGCAGGGGGCTAAGAACACAGCCCTGTGGTGCTCCGGTACTGATGGAGATTGCGGAGCAGATGTTCTTACCAATCTTCACTGATTGTGGTCTGGAGGTGAGAAAATCCATGAATCAATTACACAGTGGGGTGTTGAGCCCCAGGTCTTGGAGTTACAAAGAGAGATAATTTGAAACAAAGTAAAGCAACATTATTTTATTAGTGTGAGGTTCATTCAGAGTCTGTTAATGGCAGAAAGAAACTGTCCTTGAATCTGGCAGTGCCTGATCTCACACTTGTGCAGCTTCTTCCAGAGGAGGGGAGAGGGAGAAGAGTCTGTGGCTGGGGTACACAGGTAACATATGTCAGTCACATTCACTCCTATGGTACAGACTTGTTTTATTGGCTCAAAATTACCCTCTCCATGGGATAAACACCTCCTTTTACCCACAATGTTACACTTTACATTTCATCTTTTCCTGAAACTGGAATTCTCCAATGTGACTTTTAAAGTTCCGAGACTGAAGAAAACCTTAGATTCGGGAGCAATAAACATTTACCAAATTGTTTACAGAAATGAGCACAGAGAACAATATAATTTACATAGAACCCTGACAGCTAGCAACCATGCATTATATATCTGTACTGATGCTTGAATGCAAACACTTTACAAAAGATCGACAACCTGAGGCCTCTGTGGTCTAAATTAATGGTGTTTGCTGAAAGGTTGACAGTCGGAATCATTCCAATTTGCATAGCAAGCCAGCATTTAACTGGAGCACCATCGTGTTGCTGGCTGTATTAACACCACAGTTAAACGTAATTGGTCTTTCCTTCCTCTCTCTGGCTGCCAGACATTTTCTCTTAACAGACTTAATATGACAGCAAGGTCACAGCTAAACCTGCATGTGGGGAGGAGGCGTTGCAATCAGGAGGTGGGAAGACACATTTCAAATCAATTCTTTATTCATTTATCTCCAAAAAGAATCTCAGTGTCTTTATTTTTATATATTTTCTAGTTCTGGATGTCGTCCTTACAAAATTTAGGTCACTGATTGAAAATGAAATGCTCTTTTATTCGAAGCATCTTGCATCAGGCATGTGTAACAAAGATACATATTAAAGTTCCCTTTAAACTGTCCCTTAAATACTCTGAGGAAAGGTATAGCAGAAGTTCAATGCAGAACCAAGCTCCATCAATATTCAGTAAAACCCCTGTTATCCGGAATTTTAGCAACCGGCAAAAAAACTCGTGGAAAATAAATAGGTAAAAAATACAGGTTTAAAATTGGCGCGCCGCGCCAATCACGCAACATACAATCTCAAGCAACCGTAAAATTCACTAATCCAGCATAGACCAATCCCCATAAGTGCTGGATACCAGGGGTTTTACAGTATCTTGAAAGTAAACCCTCAAAACACCGTAAAACGGGAAAGTCTGCCGACGATGGGTTGTAGTGCAATACCCAAAAGTGCTGAAGAAACTCAGCAGGTCACGCAGCATCTATAGGAAATAAAGGGTAACCAACATTTCAGGTCTGAGCCCTTCATCAAGGTATGAGCAAAAAGCAGGCAGGCGCCTGAAGTGAATCCCTTTGGAACGATAACTGGTAGGCAGGAATGTCTGAGTATAATGTTGGAGATTATCGGTAATGAATTTACTTACCAATACAATTGAGCCCACATAGGTTTTGACCGCTTTTGGTCTCCTGGTCCTTGCACCACCATTTGCTGTTGATTTGAAAAATACCATAGTCTGTCGACCAAATTTGATGATGCGCCATGTTATGATTAATTGCGGATGTGTTGTAACTGCTTTCAGCGTGAGCCATACAGACCCCTACAATAAGAGCAATAAAACATTAACTTCTATCTGTTCATTGCATTCACACATGATGTCAAAAGCAGCATTTAATGAAGGGGGATATCCAGGCAACATTGGAACATGGGAGGTAGTACAGCACAGGAACGGACCCTTCACCCTCCATGTCTGAATGTGATACCGATTTGGCTGCACACTGTCTAAATGCCCTT
>JAVLUD010000294.1:0-10226 GCA_032162045.1 Torpedo suessii
CTGGTAAATACAAGAAGTCCTGGGCAAGTTAACTCTTTCAGTACCAGGTCCCAGTGTATACTCCAAAAGACTTCATCGTTCCTGCTTACCGTCCTCAATCCAAACCGTCAGTCATGGTCCATAACAACTTCTATGATTTCTCTTAATTTTGATGACTGACCTTGAGAGGCCAATTGACCCAAACCTTAACCTTAATTCCCATATTCACATCAACATTCATTTTGATTTCAGGGAGAAGTTTATTCTACCTCAATTAATGCTTTTTGGAAGATGGATTAAGGCAGAGATACTGTTCTTCTGATTGATTGTTAGAGCAATAAAAGCAGGCTTGTAGTTTGTCCAGCAAGAGACTAACTCGAGGGTGGATTTTGCATTTTTTTGAGCTCCAGAATCAAGAGCAGTGAAGAGGAGAACTTGCTGTGGTGCAACTTGCTCACATCTGGCCACATTCTCTCTTTTCTCCTTGTCCTATTAGTCATTTAAGACAATTATTGCCAAAAATTCATCAGTCACACAGATTTTGATGAGTCAGGCAAAAAAATTAATACAATGCAGAACTGGCGATGGAAGGCTTAATTTGCTTTTTTTCTCCATGTATTAGCAAAGCATCAATAACAAAGGAAATATTTTTAGCAGGTAAATGTTGTTGACAACCGTTTCTGCCTTTCCTGTCCCTTTAAAATGCCTCTCGCATTTTTGTACACACATACTTGGACAATATGGCATGATCAATCACCCTGCGATCATTTGCAGCAGTGTGCAGCAAGGAAATGTTTCTTAGATTTGCCTTGTCGATGCAATGTGTGTAAATTAGAGTGAGATAAGGTGCTGAAATCATCAGGAAAGTAAACCAAATCATGGAGACATAGAGCTGTACAGCATGGAAACAGGGCCTTCAGCACAACTGGTTCATAACGACCAGGTTGTCCATCCAAGCCAGTCTGGTTTTGCCTTCACTTGGCCCATATCCTTCCAAACCTTACCTAACTGAGGACATGTATTAAAGTCTTTTAAATATCACAATTCTACCCATCTCAACAGAATCCTCTGGCAGCGAATTCTGTGTGAAAAAGTTGCGCATCGGCATCCTTTTAGATCTTTCTCCACTTTAAATCTATGCCCAATATTTTTGTCATCCCCTACTGTGAGAAAAAGATGACGAAAATTCAGCTTATTTATGCCTCTCGTTATTTTATATACTGTACGCCAATAAATCAACCCTCCTACACTCCAGGAAAAAAAGTCCCAGCTTATTGAGTCCTTCCTTGTAACTCAAGCCCTCCAGTCCTGTTCACATCCTTATAAATCTTTTGTGCATCCTTTTCAGCTTAAAGACATCCTTCATATAACTGTGCAACCAGAAACGTTCACTCTCCTCAAAATGTGGCCTCACCACTGCCTTGTACAGCTGAAGCATAATGTCCCAACTCTTGCACTCAATTGCCCAATGGTGGAAGTGTGGAGTTTAAAGCAAGTGGAACATATGTGCTGTCAATGGTGAATATTTGTGGTGTCATATTTATAGATAAACAAAGGAAAACAGTGCAGTCTTTTAACATTCATAGCGTCATATTCGTTTGTATATTCTGTTATTGTACCTTGTAGCATTGTCCATTTATAGCACCACTGCCACTAATGTACCCCCCTCCCCATGGGTTACTGCCCCTCCTGTTGTTTAAGGGGCTTTCCCACCAATTTCAGCCCCTCAATGTCCAGTAGTGGAATGATCCCAGACTGTGGTCCTTCCCCACAAAGCTCTTGCATTGGCTGCACTACAGCTCAGTGCACTCCTCAGCACAAACTCCTGCAGCCTGCAATGTGCCAGTTGGCAGCATTCCCTCACTGACATCGCAGTGTGCTGGAAGACTAACAAGTGTCAGGCAGACAAAAGAGAGTCTTTCATTATTTTGATGATCTTCCAGCAGCTCCAGATGTCTGTCTCTCTGTGTACCCCTGGGTACAGTCTGTAAATCAGAGATTCCTCTGTTACACTGCTGCTGGAGATGAACCATGAAAAGCACCCTTGTATCCTTCTCCACACACTCTTAGCAAATCCACAATCTGCAAAAGATGGGCAACTGTCTCCACCCCATCACATTTGTCTCGAGGGCAACATGCATTTGGGATGATATTCCATCTCCACAGGAAGAATCTAACCTATGGTGAGGGCTCCTCTCACCACCAACCTGGCAAGGCAGCAGACAGGATCATTTTCATGTGGTTAATTCCTTCTTCAAGATCTGGGGTGCAGCTGCTAATCAATCCGCATTACATTGGTGGTAAACCAAGAATATCACATGGCAAGAAGATATTCAATTCCCTGTGTCTCCTTTATTTTTAAAATATTTTATTGAGTTTAATATATATGAGTTTATTGAGTTTAATATATAAATCTTATAAATCTTACATTTTTGATCCTTCCCAACATTCTGAAGATTCCTTGATGACAAAATACATCTTGATGTCCCAAACAGCACCAGCATGGGGCTGCAGATAAGTATCCATCTATTTGCCAAGAGTGTGCCCTCCTTTGTTCCTGTGGGTGGCTGCTGAAACATCATTTTCTAACAGAGTGCCCTTGACTACATTGAGATAATTAAGTCAGTCAGTCATGTGACCAGAATACTGCAGTCTACACAGCATTGCCATTTAGAAAGGGTTGCACTTCAGCATAACCAAGTAGGTGGCCCTGGCTCTAGTAGACCCCAAAGTGAATTGATCAAACTGGCAGAGTGTAAGAGATCTCACAGGACACATTTAAATTGAAATAGAGATGTAGTGCAGTAACAGGACCTTCCGGCCCATGAGTCTGCGCTGCCCAATTTTGCCTGCATGACTAATTAACCTACTAACCCTGATCGTCTGCGCTGCCCAATTTTGCCTGCATGACTAATTAACCTACCAACCCTGATCGTCTTTGGAACATGGGAGGAAACTGAAGCACTTGAATGAATCCCACGCAGTCATGGGGAGAATGTACAAACTTCTTACAGACAGCGGCAGATTAGAACCCCATTCGATGGTGCTAACTGCTACACTAGCGTGCAACTGAAATTCTCTCTGAAGAATTGATATCTGTCCAGATTAATTCTATGTGGACAGAGTGACCTCCTCCCCCCCACCCCCCCACCCCATTATAGATAGATATTTTCTCAGCCAAGTAATTGTTCTCTAACATCAGTCCCTTGTCCTGACATGACGACACCAGTTACAGAGACCTAGAGTATTACAGTGTGGAAACAAGCCCTTCATCTTAAGTTGTCCCACGCCGACACTAGTCTCATCTGCCTGAATTTGGCTCATATCCCTTTAAACCTATACTATCCATGTATCCGTCCAAATTTTTCTGAAACTTTGCAATAGTACCTGCCTCAACCACCTTCTCTGCCAGTCCATTCCATGCACCCACTATCCTCTGTTTAAAAAAAGTTATCCCTCAGGTTCCTGTTAAATCTCTTCCCCCTCAGCTTAAACCTACATCCTTTTTTGCCCTATTCTGGGCGGAAGACTCTCTGCGTTCACTCAATCTATTCCTCTGATAATTTTGTACATCGTATCACCAGGGTACATTGGGGCTTCTTTGAAAATGGGGGATAGTTCGAGTGAGCAACAATGTTTCAGATACCCATTTTACATCTATTCTGACTTTCAAGAAGTTGAGGAAGTAGAATGTTTAGGTGCTGAAATTATGTAATTCAGTTTACTCTTTCTCCCAAAATCCCCATGAGTCAACACTCTCCCTTATCTGAATAACAAATTGCTCTACCAGTGTGCAATTTCCCATATCATAATTATTCCTGAATGAGGAGAAACAAATTCCATATTTCTTCCGAAGACTTTGCTGCAGATCCGTTTCTAACCCATGTTAAACCAGGGCAGGATTCACACAGTGAATGGTAGGCTCTGGACAGTGTTATAGAACAGGGACACTTGGGTGTACACATGTATAGTTCCATGAAAGTGGCAACACAGATAGGATGAAGAAGGTGTTGAGCAAGTGTTCCTTCATCATTGAGGGCATTGAGTACAGGAGCAGAAATATCATTACACTTGTACAAGACATTAGTGAGAGCGCACTTGGATTATTATGCAGTTTTGGTCACCCACCTCTAGGAAAGATATCATTAAGCTGGAAAGAGTGCAGCAAAGATTCACAAGAATGTTATTGGGACTGGTAGACATGAATTATAAGGAGAGGCGAGCAAGGCTGGAGTTTTCTTTCTGAAGTATAGGAGACTAAGCGAGGACCTTAAGAGATCTATTAAAATTATGAGGGGCATAGAGAGTCATATGATAGTCATTTTCCCAGGGAAGGAGAATCTAACATCACAGGGCATGATTAAAGATGAGGGGGAAGATTGAAAAGGGACTTGAGGGGCAGCTTCTTCACACAGAGGGTGGTGGGTATGTGGAACAAGCTTCCAAAAGAAGTGGTATAGGTGGGTATAATTCTAATGTTTAAAAGACAGGTACACTGTTAGGAAAGGTTGAAAAGGATATAGCTGAATGCAGGTAAACAGGTCTGGCTTGATCAGTAAGAACAAATTGGGCCAAAGGGCCTGATTCCATCCTGTAGAACTCTGTGACTCTATGACACCCTTCATGGTCTGATTGAAGCTACTTGTTATCCTGAACAGCATGGTCAGTGATTGATATTGAGAGGTATGGTGAATAGCATGGATATGACGGGCAAAGTGTATCTCTGTGCTACATGGCTCTGTGACTCCATGACAATAAAACCAGAGAAGATTAGCTACAGATGTACAAGTGTTGGCAAGACCATATGTGGAGTACTGTGCATAGTTTTGGTCCCATTATTTGAGGAGAGATAAATGATTAGATGAGGCAGTTAAGAGAAGGTTTGCCAGATTTATTCTTAAAATTAAGGGCAGTCTGATCAGTAAATTGGGTCTATAATCATTGGAGATTAGAAGAATGAGAATTAATTTATTGAATCAGGTAAAATTCTGTGAAAGTTCGACAAGGTAGATGCCAAGAAAACATTTCCCTTCAGGGAAGAATCAAGGACAAGAGATGAAAGGTTCAGAATATCAATTTAAGACAGAGTTGAGGAGGAATTTCTTCCTTCAGAATTTTATGATTCCTTGGACTTCTCTACTCTTGACTGCTGGGGAAGTTGATTTACTGAATATTTTGAAGGCTGAGATAGTTTATTGGACCACAAGGCATCAACAGCTATGGTGAACAGACAGAAAAATAATTCTGTGGCCAAGATCAAATGGTGATCTTGAGAAGATAATGATCCTTATGGAAGAACAAACCAGGCTTAAGGGATCAAATGGCCTACTCCTGCTCCTATTTCTAATCTTTGTGTATATTGAAACTATTCAAAAAAGAAAATAATTGATCCTTTTAAAGATATATTTGCTATTTCTGATCTAATTCCAACATGAAGAACTTAAGCTTATAGAGGAGCCTTTACATGGTAAAACATCCCAAAGCACTTCAGAGGAGTTTAACTAGACAAAAAAAAATGACACCAAATTAAAAAAGGAAACATTGGAACAACTGACCATTTGATTGGTGAAAGGGTAGGGTTTAATGAATGATTTTAGGAGAAAGAGAAATAAACTGTTTGTAAGGTTTGGGGATAAAGTTCAGGGTTTATGGCCATTGAGCTGAAAGCTCCTTGGCCTATGGTATGTAAAAAATATGGGGACAGATATTCTTCAGAAAATTGTAAGGACTTGAGAGAGATAAAAAATAGGAGAGAGAATCCTAGAGAGGTATTTGGAAACAAGAACAAATACGTTGGAAGTAATGGGTGTCGATGCATATCAGGAGCACATGTCTGATAGATGAAAGGGACTTGATAGTTAGGATGCAGAAAGCTGAGTTGAATGAATCAGATGAGATTACCAGGAAGACAGAAAAAAAGAATTCTTACCCTTGAAGAAGGGCAACATCACTGACTTCTGGGAACCTGTGACTCATGACAGCTCAAAATGGAGAAGGAGCATTCAAAATGGTATTAAGAACCTCAAGATCATGCACAAGGAGCACATAGAAGACCCACAGAAGTGATAAGAGGAGTGGATCATCTCACAAACCACCCACTCATCCGCCCGCCCACTCCCCCGGCCCAGCTGTTCTACAAGTGGAAATCTCTATGGTTCTCACCTTAGCTTCATCAGCCACTTCTGAAGCAAATCGCCCTCAATCCTGAGGGGCTGCCCAAAAGGTTGAATGCATTCTCTATGATGTAGAATGGACAAATGAAGTCCAGTCAGGATAGCATTGGATTTATTGAGTCAAGAAATGACAAAAGCTTTTCAACAACTGATTGACAGCAGTAGGAGAGAAGATGAACAATACTATGAAATGAGAAGTAAACAGTGCAGAGAAATTTGAGGCTGAAAGTAGAGACAAAAAGGGCACACAGAAGTAGCAAACATTATTGGGACTGCCATTTTGAAGTAGGGATCCTAGGTGTAACAGTCCCAACATTTCCCACTTTTTGTACTGGCAGGAACTATGTGGGCAAACTGCTATATAGTCAATCAGCCCAGCATATTTGTTGGGATTTGCACAGATGCTGTGGAATGGGAGAAATCCCTCTGGGACAGTGCTCCAAGGAAGAGGTAAATTCTGACATGTTCCTGCTGTTGTTCTAACATTCCACTCATAAAAATGTCAGAGACAGAACAGGAAAGCTATAAGCTAGATTTTAAAAGATAAATTGCTGTGCTTATTTTATTATTATTGGAATGTACATTTATTTAGGTTTTCTCTCCATCAGATGTTTTATCTTTGAAGCACTTAGCTTCATTGGAATGTCTCTCATCAAGACTGTGTTTTGTTTGAGAAAGCTTGAGAAATATGTTGTTAGGACCTAATCTGCCTTCCTAAAGAAGAAACATAACCGTATTGCATTTATATGAAAAACGGAGTAGGAGAGAGAGGAGGCAGAGCAATTTAGCAAGCAGTTCTATCTTCAGGGAGGAGAACACATAAATATCAAGGCAATCAAATGTCCAGTGAATAGGAGGAAACAGAAGAAGTTTGTACTGGTAATAAAAATGGTGCTAGAGAAACTAGTGGCTCTGAAGGCCAATGAATTTCCATCCTGATAATCTGCACCCCAGGATACAGTGGTTGCATTGCTTGTCATCTTTGAAAATTCTGTAGATTCTGCAATAGTCCCTGTAAGATTGAAGACTGACAAAAGTAAGCACAGTGCACCAACTCAACAGCATCCAGAGAAAGCAAAAGACAGTCGCCATTTCTGGCCTGAACCCTTCATGAGGATTGCCGAATATCAGGCAGGCATCTGAATAAGAAGATGGGAGGGGGAACGAGAAGGGAGAGGGGAGGGGATGGGCACAGGCTAACGTAATATAGGTGGGAATATGAAAAAGAGAAAGAAGTTGAGAAGTAGTGGGGAGAGGCAGAGGGCTGATAGGAGCTGGAGGAAGGGAGACAGAGGGATGAGGGAAAGGAAAACTGGGGGAGGGGATTAACGTAAATTCAAGGTCGATTTTAATGTCATCTGATTAGAGAAGAAATGGAATTCACATTGAAGGCATCGGGGGCTATGGACTGGCGACGAGGATGGTCGGGACAGGGTAGGAAACGGTGTCAGGGAGCTTCGACCTGGGAACTGTCAGGGTGGGGGTAGGAACTCATGTTGGAGGTGTCCCCAGCCTAGGGGCGGTTGGGACTGGGGTGGGAAGCCATGTCAGCGCTCGTGGAGGCGGCGGTCTGTAGGGAGGCATGCTTGCGATCCTTGATGGATACCAGGTCAGTGAAGGACTGATGGTTGAACACATGGATCTGACAGAGGATGAAGTGTAGGAGAGGTCTGTGGCTGGCTGCAGCGAGTGAGATCCGGAGCTGTGGCAGTGAGAGAGCTGGGGACCACTGGTATCTGCACATGGAGCCGAGGGTGGTCCTTGGAATTTGCCAAGGGAAACAAAGAGAGCAGCAATCAATGTGACCAAACCAGAAAGCCTGGAAATTGACAAAAGTAAACCCATTACCTAAGAAAGGAGATACATGCACAGAGGAAGTGTAAGGAAGGCTCTTCAGATTGGTATAGCAGAACTGCCGTACGATGGAAGGCTGAGTCAATTAGGTTTATATTCTCTGCAAAGTAGGAGAATGCCTGAAGACCTCTTTGAAACCTACAGAATTCTGACAGAACATGACAGATGTAGGAAGGATGATGCCACTGTCAATGAAGTCCAGAGCTAGGGTTCACAACACAGGATATGGGATAAACCAGTCAGATGGGGAATTTCTTCACTCAGAACGTGGTGTGCTTGTGGAATTCTCTCCCATGAAAGACTGTGAATGTCAAGTCACTAGATATATTCAAAAAGTAGATAGATTTTTAGACACAAAAATCATTAACATTGGAGGCCACAAGCAGGAATATGCTTGCTGCCCATATTTAAAAGACATTTAGGCAGTTACATGGATAGGAAAGGTTAAGAAGGATATGGGCCAAATGCAGGCAAATGAGACTAGTTCAGGTGGACAACTTGGTTGGCATAGACCTATGGGCTGAGGGGCCTGTTTCCATGTTGTAAAAACTCCAGAACTTTGTTTGGATCAGCCATTATTTTATGGAAGGCAGTGCACAGCTCAAGGGCCTGAATGACTAAATCTTGCTTCTCTCTTTCTATTTTCCTATGATCAACAAATATGCCAGTGTCATTTGCAGACCCACAAGAAACGAAACCTCTTCCAAAAGGTCTGTCGCAGCCAAAAAACACCAACTTTTTAAATCTTAATGCTATTTGATATAAAGATATTGACCTGAAATGTTACTGTATTTCTCTCTCCACAGGTGCTGCCTACCCTGATGAATATTTGCAGCATTTTCTGTGTTATTTCAAATGTCCAACATCTGTAGTCTTGTGTTTTTGTACAGTATTTAATATTTTTCGTAAGCAGATCATTCCAAAGAGTCTTAAATAACTTTTGCATGGTCAATCAATTTGCTGTTACTTTTACAGATAGCTAATTAATACCCTATTTGCCAGGGCATTTATGTTTATTGCATTTGTTGCACTACCAAGAGGAATGACGAGGCAGGCTATTAATTTTTATTAGATTGCTGGGTTTATTTTACTGCTTTGAGTTATACATTGCATTTACGTGGCTTTGCTAACTCTTACTGTCAACATACACTGTTGTATTAACAAAAAAGGATTTCACTCCCTTAGTGTCCAATTAATGTGACAACAGGCACAGCTTTCTGCACATCAATGCCTGATATATAGAGAGCTGCCATGATTCATCCATTCATCCTGAGGCACTTCTCTGTCAGTGCACTCTTTCAGAATATAGGACAAGGTGCAAGGGCTGGCTTCTTGGAGACAAGGGGTATTCAGTGTTGTTGTGGTTTCTAAAAGCATCAAGAAGATCATCATTGAAGCAGAGGAAGGCTGCAATAAGGCATGTGTCTCTAACTGAATTAAAACTGAACAGATCATTGGTATGCTGAAGGGAGATTTCATATGGCTGGACTGATTTGAGAGCTGGCTGCCTCTACTTGTGATGTTGTCATGTAGATTGTGATAGCCGCTGGTATGTTCTCCACAATTCCACTTTTAAAATGGCTCCAGTTGCTGATGAGACCAATGCCAAGTGAAACCTCCTGAGGGACAAGGAGTTAGAGCAGAAGAGAATACAGCAAAGTCATGGATAACTGTTGGGGGCTAGTAGCAAGGTCGGCTTATTCAAATTCTTTAATGTCTATAACTATACCCTCAGAACATTTTACTCTTTGTAGGCTACAATCGCACAAAACTGTTCCAAGCATTTATCTTTGTTCACAACTGAAGTTTGTTATTATTGTGATTCTGACAATGAAAATTACATTAGCTGTCTTGAAGTTTAAGTTTGCAATTAAACTCATTATTAATTATCTAATTATATGTTTGTGAGGTCACAGAAACATAAGAAGTACTAACAGGAAGTGATCATTCAGCTCCTTGTACCTTGTCTGCCATTCAATGTGACAGTGGCTTTACTATTTCCTCAACATTATCTTCCAGGTTCAAGGTTCCAAGCTTCCAAAAAGAACCCTAAAATATCTCAAATCCCCCTGTCACGGTTGGCTAGTACCTAGCCACTTAGCATATTAGTGGTTTACCACAGAGGCTCCAGGACAGATCCTCAGAGATGTTGACACCCAGGAATTTGAAATTCTTGACCCTCTCCACTACTGAGCCCTCGATGAGGACTGGGTCGTGTTC
>JAVLUD010000295.1:0-10223 GCA_032162045.1 Torpedo suessii
TTTCCATGCCGATTTGGTGCTCTGGATAGGGAGGGACAGGACATGGCTTGGAGCACTTGTCACATTGATAGAAATTGTTTGCAGTATCAAATGGTCCGTGCGGCACAGGAAGATGTCAAATCGAGGCAATTATAATCAGTTCTTTCTGACCATATTGGTATCCACACAAAGCGAAGGGATTTCCCAATGATTTTTGAAGGAATAGTCTGATCTCATTGTTCACTAAAATGTGAGGTTTAATTAACAATGAATCTCATTAATAATGTGCCATTCCACATATCTCAAAGTGTTTCACTTCAAATGAACAGCATTGACATGAGGAGATTGGTAGCCCTTTTGAACACACCAAGATCCCACAGAAAGCTGCAAGATTCATGACCAATTAGTTTGTGGTTTTTGATTGTTTCTTTTTTATGGTGACAGGAATATGAAACAGATAAGGACCAACAAATTCCCTGCTGCAGACAAAAAATGGCATCCATTCTGCTGTCTTATTATCAACCTTCCTTTATGCCAGGAAGCTGCCAAGGAATGTTCCAATGAGATCCAAGGGACAAAATGATCCAGGCTCAAGCAATTCCTGTTGGTGGAAGGGTTCCCTCCCAGACTGCACCCTCTCCTGCCCCAAAGATGCTCCTCAGCAAATGGCAGCTGATCCTGTCTGGGTAGAAATGGCTAAGCTGTTTCTTTGACTGGGTGGCAATGGCCAAAGCAGGGAAGAATCATAGCACCAGACCTCCGTTGCTAACTCATACATCAGAGGAGCACAGAGAAGAGGCAAACCCAGACTTGCTCTGGATTCTTCCACTCGGCCACATTCTAGCTGGATGATAAAATTAGTGACATTGACCAATGTATTTATATCCTTAACACTTGGAACATTTAGTATTTTTATTATGATGGAATTCAAACCTGAAAAATGCTTTGTAAACAAAAGAGAAAATTTAACGAACCTGTGCCACTGATTTGCTAGCGAACCAGTGTCTTATTGTTTGCACAGGAGGCAATCTTAAGAGCATGGATAACGGATACACGTATTATCATGGCTACTGTTTGATGGGAGCCTCACTTCTGTGAATCTGCTTGCTAAGCCAATGTGTTGGGGTTTCTCTGGCAGCCCAGTGCTGAACAGTGTGGTTTGATGCTGAGCCACAACTAAAGGTAAGGTGTCATGTTTGATCTCTAACCCATGCTAATTTAGTTGATCCCACTAAGCAGTGAAAGGCAATCCCAATAATCCCAGGATTGCAAAAATATGACTAAATTAGACAAGATCATTTGGCAATCATCCATTCCAACAAATGAAGTGTCTATTGAAGGGTGTAAATTTAAATTTTAAATTTGGACATACAGCACGGTAACAGGCCCTTTCGGCCAACGAGCCCGTGCCACCCAATTACACCCAATCGACCCACAAACCCCAGATGTTTTGAAGGGTGGGAGGATACCAGAGCCCCCGAGAAAAACCCGCGCAGACACGGGAGAATGTACAAACTCCTTACAAACAGCGTGGGATTCGAACTCCGGACCACAACTAGCTTTGATATTCCTAAACACAAACAGCAGTAGACAATAACTTTCTATGGGATTCCATGAAAATTGGCAACATCAGTGAAATTCTAAAAACCAAGAAAAAGAGATAGAAATCAGCACATATGATAACAAAAATCAGGCAATTGATTTCAGGAGTGTTTACACAATTTCTGGAAAATCAGTCAGCAGTCGCCTTGCACTGCAATGCAAGATCCTCAGATTCATCCCTGACTTCTAGACGGTGCTAGGCCTACATCCAAGGATTACTGGAGCTATATTTTGCTGCAGGCAACTTGTGATGAAGGCAGCTGGTGGTGGAATTGAATATCACCCACGGCTGCTAAAAATACATCACCTCAGACAGTCACACAGGGTTTGGCAACCATTACATCACAAGGCACAAGAATGGAGGACCATGACCAGCAGACATCCTGTCGTGTGGCCCCCTCCATATATGGGAAGACTAAAGAGAATGCTCGTGCTCTGCTCGCGTGTGACCACTTGTTTATGCTGAGTAGAGTTGAAGGCTTGCTGCTCTCCCAATAAGAAAGGGGACACTCTGAACATGATCCTGCTTCGCTTTGAGTTTGCACTTAAGAGGAATAGCAGGCAGGGGCTCATTTGGCAGTGAACACAGGTTGTTCCAGATATATTTACAAGTGGAAACTTCTGTACATACTTCATGTGTTTGTTAATAAGTGAAGTAATGCCCGCCATGAAGGTTGAACAAATAGAGTAATATTTGCATAGTAAGGGAAACAAGCAAATAACTGGGATGGAAGAAGGTTTTTGACAATTTTGACAAGATTTAGATTTTATCTAAACATATGATTATTAAAGTTGTTGAACCCTTTAAGGTCCAAACAAATCACAATTAAAATAAAACTCAACATATGCCTTCTGAGAAAATTCTTCGGGGACAAACAGGCAAAAATGTTTAAAAAGCCCTCTTGAATTAATTGACAATCAAGTGACTTTCAGTGGTTCCAGCTGATCTCTGGCACTCTGGTATTCTAGATCCATGTTGGTCTGTGATATGACGAGGATGCTGGTGTGCAGAATTTGAGATATACTGGAAATCCAAGAAATACAGGGACAAGCAGCAGGAGGATGGACTGAGTTGACTTGATGAGCGTTCTGGATCTCTGCACCCAGCCACTGCCTGAAGACCCAGCTCAAGGATGGTGAAAGTCTTTTTACAAAAGTAGCTTCGCCATACAAGCCAGATTGAATTACAGCACAAAATATTTACCATAAGTGCCAAATTACTTGAAATGCATAATTGAATTCTAAGAATTCTCCGGTGCAGTATGACCTTCTAAAGAAATAATAGTCAGAAGGTCCATGCAATGGTTGTTTGCCTCCTTCTCAGTGTTATTTATTGATGCATCTCATCCAGTTTATCCCTTTCCTTTCTTCTGATGAACCCAGTTGACAAGAGAAACAGTCCAGGTCCAAGGATAAGTTGATAGTGAGGAAACAGCCTCTGGAATCACATACCAGAGTTCTGGGGTAAATTCAAGTCCTTTGGCACAAGTATACAGACTGGACACATGTCAGTGAGCACTGCAAAACCTGCCAAACATTTTCAGCGGTGGATCTCCTCTGTTTTACGAAGGATTGACTATCTTTTGCTGTTGTGTGTTCTGACAATGGCTGATGTTGAAGAGGTGATTGCGGGGGAGTGGGGTGAGGGGTGTCAGGCAACATTCATCCAAGTATGTCTGGGGCTCTGTCACAGTCTTTAAGGACATATGAAGTGTACTCCATTCCATTGACATTGGTCACTCAGAAGTCAGTAGATGCGATGGTAAATACCCAATGGAATAATGTAGTCTGCTAAGTATATAGAACACAGAACAATGCAGCACAGGAACAAGCTGTCCGACCCACAATGTCTGCACCAAACATAATGTCAGATTTAAGTGAATATCTTCTGCTGGCCAATGATACAAATCCTTCCATTCCATTCTGTGTGTCCACCCAGAAACACAACTGTTGTATCTGATCCTCCACTATCCTGGCAGCCTGTTTCAGGTACCCACCGATCTGTCTTGCCCCAGACATCTGCTTTAAACTGCCCCTAATGTGTCGGTGAGTGGGGGAAGCCGATGGGAATGTGGGATAATGGGGCACAGAAGAATTAGTGGGGGAAATGGGATGGTCCTGCTAGCCCTCTGTGAGAGCACCTTCATACTGCCGGAGGTGGCTCCACGGTGTCTCCTTGAGCACGGGACATGGCAGACAATTGGTGCTGGCCTTGCTTCAGATGCCGACGAGCTTCAGATTTCAGATTTATTGTCAAAGTACATACATGAGATCACATACAACCCTGAGATTCTTTTTCCTGCGAGCGAGGCAGAATTATCACTTATTGGTAGTCCAAAAAAAATGTAACACATGTAAACAAACTGTAAACAGATAACAAATGTAAACAAACTGCAATACAGAGAGAATAAAAAAAATCAATAAAGTGAACAAGTAAGAGTCTTTAAATGAGTCCGATTGAGTTTGTTATTGAGTCTGATGGTGGAGGGGGAGCAGCTGTTCCTGAACCTGGTGGTGCAACTCTTATACCTCTTTCCTGATGGCAGCAGTGAGAACAGAGCGTGTGCTGGGTGGTGTGGATCCTTGATGATTACTGCTGCTCTCCGATGGAAGCATTCCCCGTAGATGTTCTCGATGGTGGGGAGAGTTTTGCCCATGATGTCCTGGGCTGTGACCACTACCTTTTGCAGGGCTTAAGCTTGGGGGTATTGGAGTTCCCATACCAGACTGTGCTACAGCCACAAAGCCATTGATTCACAATACAAATGATTAACATACAACGTAAAAAGAAGCAGCCCCAACACCGACCTCTGTGGAACACCATTGGTAAAAGATAGCCAAGCAGAATAGGTTCCCTCTATTCCCACTCTATGTTTCCTGCCGATCAGCCAATGCTCTACCCATGCTTGTTCTTTCCTGTATTTCCATGGGCTCTCATCTTGTTAAGCAGCCTGGAGAAGAAGCTAACAAATGCCAAAAGACTTATGATACTTACTATTTAAAAAGTCTGCAGATGCCAGGTTGCAGTGCAAAGGTGCCAGAGAAACTCAGCAGGTCACGCAGCATCCATAGGAAGTAAAAAGGTAACCAACGTTTAGGGCCTGGGCCCTCCCTCATACCTGAACAGGCCCCACATGGGAAACGTTGGTTACCCTTTCCTTCCAATGGATGCTGCGTGACCTGCTGAGTTTATCCAGCACCTTTGTGTATTGCGCATGATACTTACAATCACGAGTTACCAGTCGACCATGTCTCCAACTGCCGTAATGATTTGAATATATAATAGATAGTCGCAAACGCATTCGCGTTCATTCAATGTTGCTTTCACATCACGAGAATAAATAGTTAAAGAAATTAACTGCTCCATTCCTCTCTCCTTTGGAACACACATTGGAAGACCAACGTACCCTCTCCCCATCCTTGAACTTTAAAATGGACATTCACTGTCTGTCAATATTCTGTTTCCAATTGCAATCAATGCCACTTGCGGGTCCAATCAAAACGTAATCAAAACAAGGTGCTGGAGAAACTCAGCAGGCCCCGCTCAGAGATAACCTCTTACCTGTTTGTTTGTGCTTGTCCTCCGTCTTCTACTTAAAAAAAAAATTCAGGCGTCTGATTGATTTTCGATAATCCTGATGAAGGGCTCAGCCAGAGAATTCCAATGACCGTTTATTTCCCCTGGATGCTGCGTGACCTGCTGAGTTTCTCCGGCACACTTGTGTACTGATCAATCAAACCAAGGTGTATGGTGAATTGAAGTGTCCTTTTTATGCCGATTTCTTTTAAGCACTTCGCTCAAACTCGCCTTTGGTATGTACACACGCCTGATTTAACGACTTGAAGTAAACGTGTCAGGCCGGTCAGGGTTCTGAGAGAATTAATTAAAAAGAATCGTTGACGTTTCGCAGCAACACCAGTTGGTTTCTGCAGCGTCTCAACGATTCGGTTATTTTTACGCATTACAGTTCTGCTGAATACACGTTGCCATACTTGGATGTTATAATAATATCAATATTATCAGATTATTTTAATAAATGTCAAATGAACCGTCTTCATGATAATGATTCTTCCATGTCTGTGTTTAAACACTCAATGCATCCACAGCATTTAAATATTCAACCATGAGATTTTAAAAAAACGCGATCTTTTCCCGAAGTAATATTTCTAAATGTTGTGTTCCAATATTTTTAACCAGCAATGCTATTTTCGAACTGCATTGTCGAGAACAAAAGTAAGGAAGTCATTTTGTCAGCTGCAGAGTCAGGGCGAGATCTAATCTGGGGGATAGCATTTAGTGTTGGGCATTGCACCTGCGGCCAGCTATCGGCTCCGATATTGACGCAGTGGGAATCCATCAAAATGAGGCAAAACTAGTTAGAGTATTTTCTAATGGTCAGAAAACGAACAATGGACAGCAGAGGGATTTCAGAATTATACAGAAATCAATAAAAGCTGTTTGGTGGGCAAAAAGCTCAATAAGGCGAATGGAGCGTTAGACTTCATGCCCAGTCAGTTGGCACAAACTGAGTGTTTCCAACCGTTGTTCAAACTCTCGTTAGAATGCATCTGAAGTACTGCGCCACTTCTGCCCATCTCACTTGAGAAAGGATGCAAGACGGTGCAAATTCAGCAGCCTGATATTGTGCAGAAAGTTCAAATAGACAGGTTTTAAGAAAAGTGCTAAGACAGCGAAATATTTTATAGATATGTAAAAAGTAAAACATTTGCAAAAGTTGCCTTTGTGAAAGTATATTTCTGGAGAAAGCATGGTACCGAAAGCGAATAAATACCCAGGACATGGCGATCTGTAGGTTAAATGGATGGACGAGGAAAACCAGGTGGAATATTACATGGAAAATATGAGACCATCTAGTTTGGTGGGAAAAAATCCAAAAGCTGAGGTTTGTTTTAAATGATGAATGATTAAATTGTGTTGAAGGGACTTGTGCACCATCGAACATGAATGAGTTGAAACATTTGACTGCGGTCACGCAGGGCCCTGGTGCGATCTTTCTCTTAATATTGCATATCGGTCTGGTTATTTTACTAAAAAGATATATTTGCAATAAAGAGAGTGCAACAAAAGTTCAGCAGGTTGAATCCTGGGACTGATGATTTGGGCTGTGGGGAATGATTAAGCAGACTGGGCACATAGTGACTCGAGTTGAGAAGAATGAAGGTTGATCTCATTGACAGGCGTAATGTGCGGCTCAAGCAGCATCCATTCGCAGTTAGCGTCGGTCAATGTTTCAGGTCAGGATCCTTTATCGAGACTGATAATGTGCCTGGAACAAGGGTTACTATCTCAAAATAAGGAGTTGGCTATTCAGCATGAAGATGTTAATGGATCTTTAGAATTCTGCGCCTAAGAGAAACGTGGAGGCTCAATTACTGAGTACTGTATATTCAAGATGAAAATAAGGGTTTGGATACTAAAGAATCAATTAATATGGTGTTAGAGCAGGAAAGTGGCGCTGAAGTAAAACATCAGCCAGTCTCAATAAAACCTCCCACCCCGAAGTGTTGCCTGATCATTTCCATCCACGGATTCTGCTTGATCCACTGAGTTCTCTACCCTCGTTCACTCAAGATTCTAGCATCCGCCGTATTTATATTTCTCTAAAAAATCCGGCCAAATGGTCTATTCATGCTTTAATTTCCGATGTTCCCGATAGATCTTGTATATTGTCAAGTTGCAGGACTCTCATCTAGTCCATCAACGTGTTAACCCTTCTGCTCTCTCTCTCTCTCACTCACACTCTCACTCTCCCCCTCTCTCACTCAAAGGAACCCTGAACCATTTCCCAAGGCAGGTCTGACTCAACACTTCTGGATAACTGCTGACTGCAGGCAATCATGACTTCTCAGAACTTCTGCACAGTCACTCACCTGCTTAAATTGATCCTTCATAGCCACGAGTCAGAGATAAAATCAATGGGCCACTGTCTTCATGAAGCGTTCTGAGGGTATCAGATAACTAACTGTACCAGAGACACAGCAGGCACAGGGGAAAGCCTTAACTCTTTGTACTCCGTGTCCCTGTTTTCAGGGACGACCAACAAGCGCAAATACTTCATGTCCCGGTTTTCAGGGACTACCAACAAGCGCATCTACTCACTCCGTGTCCCTGTTTCCCGGGACTGGTTTTATACCCAACCACCAGCTGGTTCGCATTGGTGTTCGCACTATAGTTTACCCATGGACCCAGTCCGGAGAATGTATTATGAAAGGTTAAAATAGCTGGATTCTAAAGGGTTAAATCTATATCTATGCAGTTTATATCGGAGCATCAGGTTGACTAACAAACTAATAACAATAATCTGCCATTTTCTTTTACTTAAAGATAACGCTGATTTTATTTCAAATTGGGCAATCACATCTTTAACCGCAGTTATAATTGAAATGTAAAGGTTAAGTGGATCGACCGAGGGTGGTCACCAGGCTGATTAACATCCTTTTGTGTTCTGTCAGGCTGAGTCTAGGATTAATACTTGTGTGACTAGAGGACCGTTCAGTCCTGACGTATTTTTAGGCAGTGAAGTATTTTCGATGGATGGTGATGGTTGTTAGCAAGGGGAAATAGTGCCCAATTTGTTCACAACAAGATCCCACAAACAGCAATGGAATAATAAACAATAAGATTTTATTATGTTGAGTCAGGAGCACCAGGTGAACTCCTATGTACCTCTTCTGAACTTTGTTGGATCTCTTAACTTCGCCTGAGAAAGGGGCCTTGATTTAAGATTCGTCCAATTGGCGACGCTCCTGGCGGTGCGGCACTCCGTCAGCGCCCCAGGGGCCACCTGGATATTCGATTCCATGCAAACTGGACGTGAAGCAAACTCATGCTTCGACGCGAGAAACAGATTTGATCCACTGACATACATGACTGCTGTCAATACAAAATACAATCCTCACCTTCGGTCTACAGCTCTTCCAAGAATAGCGGGCTGTACTGAGAAAGTTTCCCAAAGTCCACATGATTAACAAAGAAATTACTTTGACAAAAAAGATGTGTTATTAACCACTATAATCTCTTCCTCATTATAAAAGACGAGATGATTAAATTAACACAGGCGATTGAGGCCCAGGGAACTTGCACTTTTCCCTTTAATTGTGAATGCAAACAAAGACGAATGAAATGAAAAATAATCGAAAATCGAAAAGTGTCCTTAATTTTGTTTTTAATTCCAAGTGATTTAGTCTCTACATAATATACCCGGTCGTTATCTCTGCAATTTAATTTTCACCGTGTTGGGATTAGGCGAGGGTGGGTTACACGAAGATGACATTTTCTTACAGAGAAATGAAACATGACCCAGTCAACGTCAACGTAAGATAATTCTCAATTATTTTCTTATTTTCTTTTTTACTATATATTCTATTTTTTTTTATATATAATTCTTTATTAGAATAGCGGGGATGCGGGGGTTTGGGAGGGAAGGGTGGGAGGGGAGGGAGAAAATGTATATCACATGTATTTTGAAAGTTATATGTTCCATTCTATGTATTTTGTGATTTAAATTTAAATAAAATAATTAAAAAAACAAAAGCACACATTGCCTAGAACAACCAATCATAGCTTTCAGAGAAGTTGCTGTTACTCACTTAGTTAATAGTTCAGTATCTTCACTTTACTTTTGGCTTAAGCAAAATTTAAGAGGAGCACAGAATGTAGCAGAATTTACCGTTTCAACACAGTGACTTGAAAATGAATTTAGCTGCTTCACAGGAAACCCATTCACCCATTTAAGATCTTCCTCATCTCCTCTGGCTCTACATATGGACATACCTCCTGATCCTTACAGGGATCCATTCTTTCTCTCGTGACCCTTTTGTTTTTAATATATTTATAAACTCTTTTTGGATTCTTCCTTACACTGTCTGACAAAGCCCTCCTTATTTCCCTCTTCATTTTGTTCCTACATTCCTTATACTCCACAAGGGATTCCCTCGAACCTGTCTGCCTGTGTCTGATATATGCTTCCTTTTTCTTCCTGATCTGTGCCTCAATATCTCTTGATAACCAGGGTTCCATTACCTTTCCATTCCTGCCCTTAACCCAACTGGGAACATGTTCGTTCTGCACCTTCCTTATCACATTCTTAAACCCCTCCCATTTGGCAGTCGTACTTTTACTCTCGAACATTTACATCCTGTCAAATATTGCCATCTCCTGCCTAATCATGTTGAAATTGGCCTTGTCCCAATTTAAGATTAGTGTATCCTTTCACTAACTATCTTAAAGCTAATAGAATCGTGATCATTTGGTCCCAAAGTGTTCCCCTACTGATACCTGTTACCTGACCAGCTTCATTCCCTAGTACAAGGTCCAATATTTCCCCTTCCCCAGTCGGCCTCTCCACATGTTGCTGGAGAAAGTTCTCCTGGATACATTTATCAAAGTTCACCCCATCCAATCCCCTAACACTTCAGCATCCCCAGTCAATTTTGGGGAAGTTGAAATCACCCACAATAACAGTCATGTTATTTTTACGGACCTCAGCAATCTCTCGACACATTTGATCCTTTAGCTCCCTGTGACTGTTTAGTGGCCTATAGTGTACGCCCATCAAGGTGACTACTCCTTCTCGATTCCTGATCCCATCCACAAGTGGTAAACCACTAATATGTTAAGT
>JAVLUD010000296.1:0-10222 GCA_032162045.1 Torpedo suessii
AGGCGGTCAGGGCATCAGGAGCTCGGATGGGTGAGCTGTTTCATAAGGATTGGTTTCCCTTGAATTAGCTAGGACCAGAATCCAAGTAAATACAACAACTAGAGCTGGAAAAAAGGCTTTAAACTGAAAATAATATTGATGGTGGTGGTAGTGGGGGTGGTAGCAGATATGCACAGTAGGATGAATCCGACTTACGACCAATCCGAGTTACGACCACTCCTTCGGTCCCAATTACGTTCATAAGTCGAAGACTACCTATATGAATATGCGGAGGATGTGGGGATTGATATCATGTATAAGCACCTATGTTTTAGTTTAAATTGGGCATCATGTTCGGTACAGCCAAGTGTGCTGAAGGGCCTGTCCTGTACTGTTTAATGCTAAAAATAGATTTAAAAACCCCGACTCGCTCACATGAGTGCAGGATTCCAATAAATCAAATGGAGGAATAAATCTCTCTACTAATTCACAATCTTTTGCAATAGTGAGCAATGCCAGTCAAAAATAGCATCCAAGAGTCAAGACAATTGATAACACGACAGAAAGATGCTGTGAGTACTGAGTGAAAAAGGTTCTCTTTCTAAATGCTGCTTGATTGGCCAAGTATTTTCACAATTTCTGTTTTGAGTTTAAGCTCATGCTCATTTTTCAGAGCAGATAATCAGTAGTATCCGTGCTGAGGTGTTCAAATTGACAGTTGGAGAGAGAAGTAAACACCTATTAAATCTTTCCATTCTCATTAATAGCAGTCCTCGTGTTATATGATGAATGGTTGCAAATATATATGAATGGGAGGAGGATCAGAGGACAAGACAGTTACAATTGGCCTCTGATCCTCTTGTCATACGTGTGTACCTATTAAAAAGTTACCCATTTAAGAATCAAGAAATACTTATCAAAAGTGCTCTCGACACATTACTTTTTACTGAAGTAAGCAGGCACACTTACTGTAAGTAAAGACAATCCTTGGAATCAGATCATCTTCCCTGCTGGGGAGCTGATTAAGGGTGGTGGCGTACAGAGCACTTGCTGTCAGCACCAGGTAACTCGTCAGCCAGTTCAGGTTCATGGCGGCTACAGAAAGGCAGCAGCTGCCTCCAGTCTAAGTCCTCAGAAAGTTTGAAACTGATTTGTCCTTCACAGTAAAGCTCTGGAGCAGCAGTTCAGTGTCTTCCAAGAACAAGCCAATGCCGTCGCTTCACGAAACCAGTTCCTGCAGGTCGGATGAAATCCAAGCAGGCGTGCTATTTCTTGAAGCTGAACCTGCAACACAAACAGCAAGCATGATAAGGTTAGAAACAGATCAGTTACAGGAGCAACATAATCATGTGTTGAAAACAAAGATTGCATGAACATTGCTTAATCTACTCACAAGCTGGCTTGGTGTCTGATGGCTACTACATTTAACAGTGTGCACTCTCTTAAACCAAAACTATTACTTTCATCATCCTCTCCTAATACAGATTCTCTGCATATTTATCTGATTCTCTCCAAACCTATCCAGCGTTGGTTGGTGATTCAATGATATGGGCAGCGCAGTTAGTGGTTAGCACAATGCTGCTACATCGCCAGCAACCCAGGTTCGAATCCGGCACTGTCTCTAAGGAGTTTGTTCGTTCTCCCTGTGTCTGCGTGGGTTTTGTCCGGGAGCTCCAGATTTCCCACCCTTCAAAACGTGTGGGGGATGTTGGTCAATTGGGTGTAATTGGGCGGCACGGGCTCATGGGCTGGAAGGGCCTGTTACTGTTCTGTATGTTTAAATTTAAAAAATATATATAATTAAAAAAAAAACATTAGAGTTACTGTGCACTGTTTACCTATCTGTGGCCAAACAAAAATATTTATAGATCCTGAAGTGCACCATATTTTACTTCATTATCTTGCATCATGCTTTAAAGCCTATTTGAGTATATTACCAGTTAATCTCAAGGATTTTGCACAGTTCCAAAGTCAACATTAATTTAGATCACAGGAAGCATGATTAAAAAGAGACCCTTTGTTTTTAAAAAAAGTCCTATTGCAAAGATTGTTTTTGATTTTGAAACTCATCAAATATGATTCACATGCACATAACCAAGTAACGCTGCCAATTTCACTCACTACATTATTGCATTAACATAAAATATTTGGTAAAATGAAGATTAGGGATAATCTAGTTACAAAAACTAGAATGAAGGAAGTTTGTTTTTATCTCAACAAAATATTCATTTAATGTCATAAAAAATAATGAATGTTGCATTTTAAGGTCTGTCTAGGAATTCATTTGATTTTTATTCCATTTGTACATTCTTACGAGATTGTCACATCAATGATGGAATTATGTACATGTGGTAAACTGTGGTTCACACATTAGTTCCATTCTGACAAAACAAATCCTTGTTGAAGGTTGAAAGCAATCTATGCAGTTCAGTAAGTTTGAGAGAACAAAGTGACATCCATAGAATACTTACAATGATTGTTTACAGGCTTGTTGTTGGCAAAGGTAGACTCGTATTATGATGGGTGGCATACTGCACTATATTTTTACATCACTCTAATAATTTATGAAAGATGTGAAATATATTGCATTTCTAATCACTGCCAAAAATAGCCATCAACTCATCAAATAAATGATCTTACTTTTTATACAGATATCTACAAATGTTTACACATCTTTATCACAGACACGTAGCTACAAGACCAGACAGTTGTGTTCCGTGCAGAGAAAAATTCAGCAATCTGTTTGCATATATAGATAATTTTCTTAAAAGGTTATAGGCATTATATGCTGGTGTATAAGATGACTCTTGTACAAGACAACACCCAGAATTTCCACTTACAATGTAGGTTTTGAGCTATACTGTCTGTCAAAGACTACCCCAAGTCTGGCACTTACCACTGACCAGTGGAGTGATGCTGTCACAATATTTTAAAAGCAAATTACCCAGTAAAGGTTTACTTTTTATTAGCATATTTTAAAATAAACCACCGTCGGCTCCTTTAACAGGCCGTTTAAAGCCTGTACAGAGCCGATGGCAGATGGACCCTATGGGGAGCGCAAAGATTTCGCTATAAAGGTTCGCATTGTATACTTGCTGTTGGGGAGCGCTGAGACTTCTCTGTCAAGGTTTGCATTGTATACTTGCCACGGGGGAGCGCTGAGACTTCGCTGTCAAGGTTCGCATTGTATACTTGCCGCGGGGAAGCGCTGAGACTTCGCTGTCAAGGTTTGCATTGTATACTTGCTGCGGGGAAGCACCGAGACTTCGCTGTCAAGGTTCGCATTGTATACTTGCTGCGGGGGAACGCTGAGACTTTGCTGACAAGGTTCGGATTTTATACTTGCCGTATAAGATGACCCCTGGTTCTGGGGTGAAATTTTTAAGTTTCAAGTTTCGTCTTATACGCCGGCGTATACGGTAAATCATGACTAGACTTAAAACTGTCTTGTGAATGGAATGATGCTGTGTGACTGTACACAATCTGTCCTGACCGCAGTGGCGCTGAGGCTGCAAGGCCCCAATTTTACAGGAAAATCCCATTGCCACAAACAATAGAAAGTGCGGAAATTTCTTTGATTCCATTTGGCCTTTGTTCTTCTTTTCTGGAACCATAGAGTCGTAGAGGGATACTGCTTGGAAGCAGGCCCTTTAGCACACTGAGTCTGCACCGACCATCAACCATCAATTTTTCCAAGTCAACACCAATCGTTTCGTAGCTAATGTCAGTCACCGCTGAGTGAGGGAATAAACACTTTTAAATCTCTGGGCACCTACATTGTTGAACTTGGCCAGATTCATGCCTTATGTGAATAAACAACTCCTGAATAGCAATTCTTTTAAAAGCTTCCTTGGAATAAATTCAGACATAGGGAGCCAATGTTTGATGATAGCATTGTGAATGCTATCTCTTTGGATAAACAAATACTCAGTCTTACTGACTCCCTACTGTCACATAACTATTCTGTTTCTTGCAGCCCACAGCATGCACTCAGAACCTTCTGACACCTGGTTCCCTCAACCATAATAGGAAGGGGAAGCATCACTGTCAGCCAATTCCTGGAGTATGTCACTGCAAATTGCTGCCTCTGAATCCTAGCTCTGTCAATGTAGATCCAGTTGTAACTCTTCTTTCAGGTGCCAATATGGACTGATTACCTGCAACAGGACTGTATGTGGAATGACCGAGCATTCTGCAGACAGAAACAGGCTCAGACATGTCAATGTGCATCAAATCACATAGGGCTATCAATCCATCTAAATGCTAAGTTGAGGGCTGGAAAGCAGACAAAAAAAATGGTGTACAGCAGTCAGACAGAAGCAAGAAAGGAAAAGACGATATGCAAGTTCTCTAGCACAGTACATGAATGTGAAGAGAAATGCTCAACTTATTGGAAAGAATGCCGCAAATGACAAAAGATAAAATCGCTTTTGCTTTGCACAGTGCAGAGGAAGGAAGATAAGTAGAAATGAACAGAATTTTAGTAAAGAGATGAGGCCACATCATAATGTTGCACAAGCTAACTTCCACCTTTTTGAAATGTCTAAGGGAGAATGTGACACAACCAGTCATAATATTGACTCCAGGTGGAGAGCGAAGAGGTAAAAAAAACCAGTGAAGTGTGGAAGAATCATTTTACCCAATACAGATGAATAGAAATAGAACATGTATAGGTGCAATTCTAGGAAGACATGGTGTAATATATAAGATAATTCCTAAGAAATTTGCAAGAAACTTTAAAGAGACAAAACAATGTTCAACAGTTTGACTATAGTACCACTGGGCAATTGTAAGTTGACTATAAAAAGTCCAAAGAAAGAAAGGACATGCAAACAAGGAAATGCTGAGCCATTCCTTGGTTGTCATACAGCCCAGAAAATGAAACTGACATCAATACAGATGATAAGCGTGCAGTCTACTGGAGATGCAAATTCTACATGGATCAAAAGGCAGACGTTAGATGAATTTGCAGAACCGTTTGAAGCAACTGAAAAGCTGGAGGGAAAATATCATCCAGATCTAGACGAGGATAAGCAGCCAGTTGTCATCCTCCAAAACATGGTATCTATAAGACTTGAGGGAGAGATCTTCACACCATTCCATCCCTTGATCTCTTGGGTATCAAGCCTGGCATGTGCGTGTGTGTAGATGAGCCAAATAAATGTTTCGATCCATATAATCTGAATAAGGCAATGAAGAATAACTATTCTCTGATGATGTCAATTAAAGTTATCCTGCTGGAATAAGGAGAGCAATATTTTCAATCTACTGGATACCAAAAGTGCATATTGACTACCAGAGCGTGGCATGGGTGCTTGGGTTTACAGCACACGTTTTAGGAGATTTCAGTGGTTGTGGGAGTCTTTGGTGATCAGCACCACAGCTGAGAGTTTCAGCAGAAGCTTTTGAAGAATTTCATTAAAACTATAGAGAAGGACTTATTTTTGAACAGGGGGGAGATAGACAGGGGGAGATAGATAGAGAAGAGAGAAGCAGTTGAAGTGCAGTATGCAGAACCTAGAGTTCTGTCCTGTCATATCCACAAGGGGATTCAAGCAGATCCTAAAAATGTGAAATGGAAATTCCAAGCCAAACAGATATACCTGTGATCCAATGATTCCCAATATTTGTTAACTATTTAAGCAATTTCCTGCCCCACCTGAGGAGTGTGAGCCCAGAGACAACTGACAAGTTGAAATATCCAATGGTATTGAATGGACATCATTAATAAGTTGTCTACACAATCAGAGGTGCCATTGCTCAAACACTTTGATGCCACAGAGAAGAGTATTTGAGCAGTAAAAGTGCCAAGTGACCAATCATGTGTATGATGACTAATCATATGTATATGCATAAAGAGTCTGAAAGACCCTGAGACCTGCTATGTTTAAGAGGCTTCACAAATACATCATTATGGAAGACTTGTGCAAGTGCTAAAAGACCTTAAATCTCCCAAAGTGATTGTAATGAAGTATCTCTACCAAGGACTAAAGACAATACAAACATTTCTATCCTTATAGAAATATAAAAAATAGAAAATAGAACAGGAGTAAATTATTTAGACCTTTGAGCCTGATCAACAATTCAATAGGATATTCGCTGATCATGTCGTGTTCCAACTATTTCCCCATATCCCTTTTTCCCTCCAGCCTAAGATAAGTATCCAACTCTTTTTTGAATATATTTAAGAATTTGGCTTTGATGTTATTGTGAAAGAGAATTCCACAGATTCTCTACTCTCTGGCAGAAGAAATGTCTCCTCATTTCAGTCAATGGCTTACCCCTTATCCTTAAACTGCCCTTGGACAACTCAGCCATGTAATCTGTCCAATCCTGTTAGAATTTTGTAGGTTTTTAAGGGCATCTCTTTCCAGTATCTCCTCTCAGTCTCCTAAACTCCAGGGAACTTGGACCCAATTTCTCCACTGCCCCAGGAAGTTGCCTGGTGAATGTTTTACTGAACTCCGATAAGGAGACTAAAAGCGCACATAATCCTTAAGGTACAGTCTCACCAATACTCTGTAGAATAGCAGCAAGACATCCTTCCTCGTACTTTAATCCTCTCGCTGTGAAGGCCAGCATACATTTTGAGTTCTTAATCACCAACTGCACCAGCATGCTTGCCTTCACCAACTGGTGCACAATTTTGAGACCCTGGACTCATTTGTGTCATGATGGTGAACCATGACCTGCATCCCAAACAGCTCAGCAGGTTAACCCTGACCAATACAATGTTAGTCAACAGTGAGGTTACTGGGCAGGTGGCACCCCCAGATCATTTCTGTAAAGAGGCCCAGCAATAATTTCAGATGTTTTATTGGTCCTCTTTGACTTTAATCGAGCTGGTCTATGTGTAATCAAGGTCCCGGGACCATAAGTTGCATACAAAAAGAGGTCTAATACTGGAATGAGACAAGAATTTCCTTACCATTCAACCTCCTTTTTCCACTGCCTCACAGAAACATGGTTAAGAAGGCATTACCCACGATAGTGCAAGGTACAGACCCAACTTTGCCAACAAGTTATAGAGTGGTAGAACAAAGAAGTTGAGGGATCAGGTCCACCATGATTAGAAAGTGGCTCTTAGCTTTAAGTTTATTTTTCATGCCCTCTTATCAAAACCATGTTCCTTTATGGCTCATATTTTGCCTACATCAAAGGTGCATTATCACAGATACAATCTCACACCACATACATTTGCAGGTCCATTTGGGAAAAGTACATGCTCATAAATGCTTGTGGTTGTTTACTCTAAAGCTTCACCTCAGATAAAACATCCTGATTTAATATTTTGACCCTCTCTGAAGTACAAGTTTTATTAAACATTATGTTACAATATAGCAGCTGATGGATTTCTCTGCTGAGGCTTATTACCCAGCCATCCGTTAATCTTTAAGTACCCGTGACTAATGTCATTTCTATCCCATGCATAATATTTGAACACGTAAAACAGAAGACAAGGAAGCCTTTCCTCTGTGACACTTCAAAGCCATCTTGCTAATGTTGGGAAGCTTGTTGCTTATTGGTAAGAAGATGCTTTTTATTAACTCATAGCTCACCAAAATATTTCAATATTTAACCAGGGTATCCCACAACTTTGGCTAACCAGTGGAAGACACTTTTTCCAAAATAGGTGTATCATTTTTGTTAATGATGTAGTAAATGATCTGAATGTCTTCCACGGCCAGTTCCTCTCCACTAGGTTCAGTATCGCTAGTTAAATCATCCCTCATCTGGGGACATCACTCAAAAACAAAATCCACCTATTGCACCTGCAGCTTCAGTGACCGGTGTATAATTCTGAGGCCCATGCATGATTCTGGAAACCTGTAACAGATGCCAGATTCCTCTATTGTTTACTTCTGTTTGCTTGTGAAAACACACAAAGAGATGACACTAGTCCAGCACCCCTATGGAGATGAGAAAGAGAAGCAAAAGAGAGTCCCCTCATAGACATCGAGTGTCCGGGATCACCTTCTCCAATGCCGCCACCTCCTGTGCTGACAGAACAATTATATAATGAATGTGAGTAGCACTGAAATTCAGATAGACAGATGCAAAGCAATAAATCAGTGCCCCAGTTCACACCTCCCAGCTGACTTACTGTAGGGGTTGCTCTTTGTTTACACAAGAGCTAAAAATCGAAAAACAGAACTGCACATTGTTGCTCCAGGTTCTGTATGTAAGGCTGACGTGATTGTCATGCACTTAGATTACATCACATATATGAATATTGCTGGACAAACAGTAACTGCAGCAAGGTGAACATCACCTGGAAATGCCCGATCATATTTCCTGATGTGTGGAACTTCAAAAGGAAATAGTCCAACTATTTTAAACCATATTTATCAAAGAAAGAACCCAACATACTTCCACTTCAGATTCAGATTTATTGTTAGAGTACAGACATGTCAACACATATAACCCTGACAAGTGGCAGAATTATCACTTATTGGCAGTGCGAAAAAAACCTGACACAACGTAAACATGTAAACAAATACAGGAACGTAAACAAATTGACTGCAATACAGAGATAGAAACATCTGTTATCTGCACAGATAACAGGAAAGAGAAATAAAATGTTGTGATTTGGGGTAGAAACCTTAATCAGTGCTTGTATTCCTAATAGTGACCATGTTTTAAAAGTCATTCATTAGTTGTGTCACACTTTGAGATATCCTATGGGCAAAAATGCTGTTGTGACTTTGAATGAGTTACATGGAGAATGGAACAGTAGATGTAAAGGGTTTTTATTCACCATAAGCAGACACTTAGAGAAGACCTGGAATTAAAAAAAAAATTTTAATACTAAGAGAACAGCAGATGATTAAATACAATTTCAATCATTATAATTGAATAATTTATTTCAACATTTTGAATGTGGGCAAATGATCCAATAGAATGACACATTTACAATGGAAGCACATCGTATTTGTCAAGTCTTACACTGAATATTCAAGTCAAGTCAAGTCAGGTCACCTTTATTTGTCGTTCATTACCATATACACAGTAAGACGAGATAGCGTTTCTCCAGGACCATGGGCAGATGTACATAAATATCATAATACAATAGAAAAACTATAACATGCTAATAAACATATATATCTAGGAATTGAGGAGCCTGATGGCTTGGGGAAAAAAACTGTTGCACAGTCTGGACGTACGAGCCAGAGTGCTTCAGTACCTCCTTCCAGATGGCAGAGGGGAAAACAGTTTACCAAAGGGGTGTGAGAAGTCCTTCACAATGTTACATTAATTTTACATTAATCTAAAAATCAGTATTAGTACTTGACTTCAGAATACCCAAAAGTTAATGTCAGCCACCATCAACCATCTCATAGGATTATTCTGAAAATATTTATGTTATTTTTAATTTTTTAATGCCTCTTGGATCATTTAAAGTAATTTTTAAACAGTCATTTAGAACAGATTTCTCTCCATTAGGGCAGCTCAGTGGGTGCTGCTGCCTCAGCTCCAGCAACATGGATTAAAACCCAACTTTAAGAGCCGTCTGCACATTCTCTCTATGACTACTTGCCTTCCCACACCAACCCCACCTCCCAACATTGTCTCCTCCCACATCCCAAAGATGTACTGGTTAGTCAATTAATTACCCTTTGAGTGGATGAATAGTCAGAGAATTGGTGAGATAATGAGCTCAAGAAAACAGGTTAGAAGGAATTAAGTGGGAATGGAATTGAGATTGCTGGGCAGTCAGAATAAATTTAATGTGCTGTATTTTCTCCTATTTGTAAGAGGTACAAAGTATAAATTAGACTCATGGCATAATAATCCATTAAAAATCAGTCATGGCAAAGATAAGATCATAAGCGCTTGTAACATTAATGTGTAGAAGGTGCCCACAAATCCTTCCTTCTTTATCCCCTTTCATGCATTAATGAAGTCACTTTTATCTAATTCAATCAGGAGATTCAAAAATCTTTAGACAAAGCATTTCAGGTAACATTCTACTCCAAATTAGGAAGTTGAATGCTCAAGTCCCAACAACAAAATAGAGTACAGGATTCAAACATATTACATTCGAATGATGTAATTCATATTCAAAATTGGTCACTCAGTGCTTATACTGCAGTTAAATTTGGAAAAAAAGGCTCACTTAAATAGAATCCTCTGTACATATCCAGCTTCCAGAATTAGGTAAAGGTTCCATTATTGTCATGTAATACTACATTTAGAATGTAACATATGAAATTCTTTAATTTTTGTCTACTGTAAAATAATA
>JAVLUD010000297.1:0-10217 GCA_032162045.1 Torpedo suessii
GACCAATTACCAAAATCTGTCTTTTACAAGAAGCAGAAAGCTTTGATAATTGACTTTCACTTTCTTTTGAATATTTACTATGTATTACTATGTTTGATTTTTTTTTGTAATGGTAATTATTATTTTAAGATATAATAATTAGGGGCCAGTATTGTAAGGGTTAAAATGAATTGTAAGTTGCAAGCAGCTAGAAATGTTTTCGAATTCCATGAGTATGTCTCCATAGTAACAGTTTTTAGCCAAGGTCTTTCTGCGTGTTTAATATAAACAAGTTAGTTTTGAATTTGCTTTAGTACTGTGTAGAACCAGAGCAAAATGTAGACAGTCCAGATAATTTCTTTGAACGTACTTTTGAAAGTATTAACATATTAATGTTTTATCATCCGTTTATTAACAGTTTTAAGTATAGTTTAATTGTTTTAATAGTTCAAATAAACAATGGAAAACTCAATGCTACTTTAGAATGGACTATTTTCTAACGAGTCAAAACAATGACAACTGCATGTTGCCCAAGCAATTACAAAGGAAAATAGTTGCAATATTCATTGATACTCTCTTTAATCAGTCATTCAAACCCTAATTCAACAAGTGTACAGGCAGGAGTATCTTTTTAAAGTATTAAACACAAAAGTCTGCAGACACTGCGATTGTAGTGCAATACACACAAGTGCTCGAGAAACTCAACAGGTCATGCAACATCTATAGGAAGTAAAGGGTAACCAACGATTCAAGCCTGAGCACTTCGTCAAGGCCCCAGGCCCGAAAAGTTGGTTACCCTTTACTTCCTATGGAGGCGTCGTGACCTGCTAAGTTTCTTCAGCACTTTTGTATATTGCACTATCATCTTAAAGCAATTGTTTTGTTTAGAAAAAAACTGCAACTTCTTTATAAATAGACAAATGAGCTGGTAGATTGCCTAAGTACCTTGCAGCCTATTTTGTACCTCTGCGGAATTGTATTCTATGTCATGTCATTAACATGCAATAGAGCTGGTCTTCAGAAAGCAAAACTTCGATTGAGTGCAGAGAGGTCTCAAAGTAACTACAAAATTAAACAGTTTGGCCTATGAGATTTATAGATGTTATAAAATGTTTAATTCATTTTTTAACCTTTTAATCATATTTTTGTTTTCTTTTAGCATAAAATTAACTCTTATGAAGACATAGGTTGGGTCTAGATTAAGTATATGAACCAAATGCAGGCGAATGGTTCTAGGCCTGCATACCAACTTGGTCACATGAATGAGTTTGGGCCAAAGGGCCAGTTTTGTTTTGTGCTGTATAACTCTGATTCTAAAATTGTCCACGCCATCTCATGGAATTATGTGATCAAATCAGTCATTTCAAGTGGAGTCCTATAGAAGTGTTAATATTTTGTTGATGGTTAGAAAGAATTTTTAGACTGGTTTTAATTATATTTGTAGTTGCATTATTTAGGCTATGTTACCAATTATTTCTGCACTTTTCTTTCCAAAATTACTTTCTGCCTGTCAAAAAAAAAAATGGTGGCGCTGCTGTTACAGCGGTGCTGCCACTGGTGTGGACCAGCGCAGAGCAGAGACACAGCGCTCCTCCGCAGGGTTCTGCCGCCCAGTCCAACTACTGACGGCTCCGAACAGGCTTTAAACTGCCTGTTAAAAAAGCCGACGGTGGTTTATTTTAAAATCCTGCGAACAAAGGGTCTGGCACAAGCAACTCCTCTATTCGGTAGCAACCTTGAGGGGTTGCAGACTCCGGGGGAGCAGAGGACCGGCACGGGGCAACAGAAAAGCAGAGGAGACGATCCTACGGTATGGTGACCACAGCAGCGGACCAGTGAGGGGCGCTGTGGCTGAAGAACACATAGGTGGCGGGCTGTCGGTGACTCAAGATGAGGAAACCACACAGGCTGTGGGCTGCTGGCAACTGCGGTCAAAGGACTCGCACCAGGCTGCAGACTGCTGAAAACTGGCTGAGGGGGGTACCAGATATCGGAACCAGGATGCGAGAGGGTGCCAAGGGCGCTGAAGGTTTTCTGATCGTGTCGAAGGTTTGGATCTGGAGCTTGGGTTGCCGATGGTTTGGACTGGTCTGTGTGGCTGCGGGACCACTGGAGGCGAATCCACGTACACTTTGTAACTCTGGGGGGCCCTCTTTTGCTTCTCTTTTCTCTGATTGTAAGAGGTGCCCGGCAATTTCTGCTGATAGTGAATCTGTCTGCCTTACGGCAGACAAAGCCAATTTTGTGTAGTATTATACCTGTTTTATTACATGACAATAAAGGAATCTTGAATTCATGTAGCAATTGTTAATTTTATATTGCAATTCACTGAGCAAGCAAAATATAAAAATAACTTCTGAAAACTTGCTACCATGGTTGTATATGAAGAAGACCACCACATGGGCATGAAAAACAAGTGCCAGCACTTTGGCTTCTTGTGCCTACTCTATCATTCGATAAGATAGGATGCATGCATTCTATTCTTGAATGTTACCAGAATTTGTAGCTGTATATTTAAGCATGAATCATAACCTCTTGGGGCAATGGAACTGAAAATACCAGTCCCTTGTGATCTACACCCTTTTATCGACATTCCCTTTCTTCTCTTCACCCTACCCTTCTCTGCAACTTAAAGCAAACTTTTGTTCTCGTTTTTACAGTTCTGATAAAGGGTCGTGAACCTAAAGTGTGGACACTTGTTTCTCACTCTCAGTGGATGATGACTGACCTGCTGTGTGCTTTGGCAGCTCAACTCCTTATCTGCATAAAATTTATTGGAGTATACAACATTACACTAATAAAATTGTCTTAATGACTTAACCCTACCAAATATGCTTCTTCCCTTCCTCCCACCCCCCTTCCCGCTCCACCAACAAAAAGAATGATGCATCACAACCTCTGTATTGCACTGGGACTACCTGGCTGGGTGCCTTGTGGATGTTAATGATGTCATGAGAGTACACTAAGAAATGCAGAAGTTTCTCTTCAGTGTCTAGTTTAGCATTCCTCCCTTATCCAACACCACTAAAGTGTCAATAAGTTTATTTGGTGTTTGTGCAATCTTGATATAAACAAAGTGACTGTTGTATTGATCCATAAAACTATATCGAATTACTTTGAGTTGCAGCCATAGGAAAATTTAGTTCTTGGAAAGACGTGTTATAGTGTTACTTAAAGGCAAGTTTGCTTTGTTTGATTACTTGTATAAAAGATTTAGTTTGGAACCATATATTCTCAGATGCTGAACCAAAATATTATGATTTATAAGATAGACTGCATTCAATGAATAACTTTCCACTTCTGTAAACCATGGGTTGAGAGGCACCAGTGGATGCCATTCTAATTATCAGTATTGTATTAACACATTCAAACTCTGGGAGCAATTGCTAAACAGTAGTTCAATAAAATTTCTTCCAGTTTTATCTCCAAAACCAATAGCTTTTACGCAATGAAAACTCACTTAAGTATTTTAAATTCTCATTTAGACCCTATTGAGTTCATGGAACAAGGAAGAAATGAAGAGGTAAAAATAAACAATAATCAAAAGATTCAAAAAAGTTATAACGAGACTACATTTCCAATTACGAGCAGTTTACAGCATGAAAGTTAAGAAAGTAATGGCATGAAAGTAACGAGCACGAAGAGTTGACTTGAATATGCCCTGGTTCATCGTTTTTATATTTAAAAAAAACACTATTTGAAGCTCAAAAAATTGCAGGAATTATCTTAACACAAGCCAGATGAATTTATTCAAAGTTTATGCTGTAGCCTCTATGAATGAGATACCTCATCTTGTGATAAGGAAGCTCCAGTTTTTTTTTTAGTTAATGTTGATTTTTATTTGCCAGATGGTATGTGAAAGAAATAATTGGTGCTTCTTAAAGCCTAGCTTAATTCCTTGAGATGTCCCTGAAACACAGATTTATGGGATAATAAAAAAAATCTTTGATTATTTTAGTTAGTTTTCCAGTCAGGTTGTGATGCCTCATTTCCCAAAATATGACCAGAAGTTAGTATTGGTTAGGGATAGGCTCAGAATATAATATTCTTGGGTTTGTGGCTCACCTTTAACTTATTGAAACATGACTTAAGTAAACAGAGGCCAAGAGAGTTGTTGCAGGATAAGGACTGATGAGGTTCTGCCCCTGTCAGATTGAGTATTTAACAGATTGAGCAAAAAATTCATTACTCTTCTTTACTTACAAACAATTCCTTTGACTTTCTGACCAAGCTTATAGATTTCCATTTCCATTCCTTTGTTTGGATTAATGTATTTGATATTTTTAAGCTATATAATCCAAAATTTGAGTAATTTGAGGAGGAGGAGGAATTTAAACTTAAAATGGGTCTCCTGAGGTGAACCTCTTTTGGGTAAGCCTCGGGAAATACTTTTTGAACACGTATGCGGAGATTGAATTAATTCCAGATTCTCCAATGATTTGATGTGGAAATGAGTATGGTTATTTGTGGTTTAATGTGAGTTGATTGATTTGCCACTTGAGTCCAGAATAGACCACATGTGGCAAGAGAAAATCAGTTTCCCATTCAGGCTTGTTTCTCGGTAACTTTGATTGGAAAGTAGATCACAATAGTTGCATTGTTCAGAGCAGATGATAAATCTCATTGTTTACCATGTTTGAAGAGTAGTTGCTTACAAGTATATTTTTGTATGTATTTATGTTTACATAGAATTGATCAAGGCTTGTGAAACATTGTATAACTTTGGGAAGCACGTTCAAGTTTGTTTATCATCCGATTGTACTACAGTAGTACAACCCGACGAGATAGCGTTCTTCGGTCCATAGTGCAAGCACACATACAAGCACAAATTATATGTATACATGCATTTAAAATAAATATTATTAATAAATGAATAGTAGAGTCTTGGAGAGTTGTTATAGCTGTTCATCATTCATTCAGCAGTCTCACTGCCCGACTGTTTATTCCAACTGTTTGACATATTTCTTCTCACGGAAAGTCATCTTTTACTCATTTGAAATGGGAAATAATGTAGTAGTTGTCAGGAACAATTTTGTTGCAATTAAGATTGTGTATTAAGTTTGCTGAAATTACTATTGATTTTATCATATTGTTCACTGCTTTGCCCAGCTCTGTAGTTAATGGCTGAGGTTAGAACACTTTGAAACCATAGTCACGGCAGTTATTGTGTTAACTATATATGAATTTTCTATGAACTGTAAATTTTCTTGCATTCACTGTGATTAGCTTCTTGTTTTCACTGCTTTGCCTAAAAGACAGCATGTACCTTAAATAGCCTTGCTTTCACTGCCAAGTGGATTGGATTACCCAGGTCAAGAATGAGTGCACTCCAATAATCAAATGCTTTCCTGAGCAAAGCCATTCATTAGTTAAAACTCCACTGTGTGCTCATAATTGATCTGTGCTGTGCAATGGAAATGATGAAGAAAAGGGTGCACTTAATTCATGATAACAAATCATTGTTCTTGAATTTGTGCTTGGAACCAACTTGAGATCCAGGAACAAAATTTAGCGCTGAATGAGAGAATATTTATTTCTTGGTGGTCAGCACTATTTAGAGAGAGAATGGAAATTAATCAGACTGAAAAAACATGCAGTGTGTGAATGGGGACCTGTAATGCTGGACAACAAAACCATGCTGAGTGATCAGACATGTGCGGCAAATCGTCTTTTTAAGAAATGAATCATTCACAGGATGTAGGTGCCAGTGGTGAGTCCAATATTTGTGCCCATCCTCGCCTATCCTTTCATAAATGTTGGTAAGGATTTATATTGGCAGATCCAGAACCCAGTGACAATGGTACGATGGTATTATTTTTCCACCTCATGAATTGGAAGAGACCCTGTGAAGGTTGTGGTGTTTAAATTTAATTTTTTTTAAATTTAGACATACAGCACGGTAACAGGCCATTTCGGCCCACGAGTCCGTGCCGCCCAATTTATACCCAATTAATCTACATCCCTGGTATGTTTCAAACAGTGGGAGGAAAGCGGAGCCCCCGGGGAAAACCCACGCAGACACGGGGAGAACGTATAAATTCCTTACAGACAGCACAGGATTCAAACCCCGGTCCCAATCACTGGCGCTGTAAAGGCGTTGCGCTAACCGTTATGCCAACCGTGCCGCCCATGTTCCTATGTGCTTGTTGCCTTTGCCTGTTGACAGAGGTTATAACTACCAGTAATTTAAAACAAAAGTTGATTTGTAATCAGAAAAAATTAAATCCTCCTTGGAGTTTTCGTATATCATTAATATGATCATGTGCTACACACCAGACATTGATGGTAGCAGCATGCTGAACCTCAGCTACTCCTGCTGATCTCTCTTCCACTTATGCAGCCCCTTAGAATCATGAATAATTACTTCAACAGTTCTGGGGTCCTGAAGTTAGCAATGAGGCAAATGTGGGACCCCAACTCTGCCATATTAGGAGAGGAGTTATTCAACAGGACGGGAGGAAGGACGGTTGGGGTGCAGCTGGACTTCTGTGTGCCCCTGATGAATGGTCATGAGATCCTCAGTGCCATCCTTAATGCTCCTTTTAGACCATCTGGTTGTGCATGGAAGCGGGCAGGCATCTGGTTTTACACATCTCCCATTGGATCTGCTGAGTAAAGAAGCTCATTTCAAGTACAGTAATACCCTTGCTATCCGGAATTCAAGCAACCGGCAGCCTCAAGCAACTAGCAAAAAAAATCAAGGAAAATAAATTTTAAAAATTAAAATAAATAAAAATAAAATAATAGGTTAAAAATATGTACATTTACAATTGTAAAAGTAAACGTTCGCTGAAGTAACACTTTGAAGGTGAAAGCAAATATTCAGCTCTCGGAGTGCCTTGGTCGTGCTTTGCTCATAGCAGGTGTTTGAATAAAATGGCGTCACCCAGGATGAAGAGCTGGTTGTTGCCGCTCGCCGTTGGGGTGACTCTCTTAAAGTATCTCCTTATCCCTGCTTAGGTAAGAGTCGCCCCAGTCAGAGTCTTCATCTGTAAACTTGGGGGAGGGAGGGATTAATTATCTGTAATGTTCTTGTTCGTCTTTCGGGCGACTCCATGGAGGGGGAGGAACCTGCAGATGCAGTGACGCTTAAATGTTTTCAAAGAATGGGACTGCAAATAAAGTAAAATGCTTTTAAGTTTTATATATTCATGCAAGTGAAGTTTGTTCAGTGTATTTTTGTCTTTTATCTTTTAAACTATTTATTCTTAATGCAGGTGTATTAGTTAGGCATTGTAAGAGTAAGTCTCAAGCAACCAGAAAATACACTTATCAGGCATCTACCAATCCCCATAGGTGCCGGATACCAGGGGTTTACCATATCTAGCAGCTTAATGACTTAATCAGCAAATATTGCAATTTTATATATTACTGTGAGAGGTTTGATTTTGAATTCAGTTTTGTTTTGTGGGGTGCATTACAGGCACAGTCCAGTAATCTGTTTACGTACTGCATAATATTTTCACTGTCCAATTGGTGTTCCAAAACCAATATAAATCTTTGAATGGGCCTCGCTTAAAATAATGCTGATCTGGTCCACATGCCAGGAATCCATTTGAGATTTTACTGCCCCACGTCCATACTTACCAGGTCCTGATGCAGAGGGATAATGTTGTTGGCCCAGGACATGTTTGATTTCAATGGTTGTTGTGCATCAAAGCCATTCATGTGGACTTGTCCCAAAAATGCCACTGAAAGCCTTGAAAGCTGGCCAAATCCTTTGCCCAGTTTTGCTGGCTATTGCAGTTGTGTGTGTTTTTTTTAAATAGTTTTTAAAACATCCCTGACATTCAGATTTTTTTTTTTAATGAAGTAAATTTAAATATTATAAAGCATTATAAAGCATTTTAAAGAGAAAAAAATGTTACCGAAAAAGGACCAACTGAGACCAATAAATGTAAATAATAAAACAAAACTTAAAAAGGAATTTACCTCTTCCTTTGCCTCTTAATCCACAGCTCTATTCCTGTTGAAATCAGTGGAGAATTGGATCATACAGCAGATGATAACGACTTAGACTGGCCTAGTGTACACTCTTATTTCCAGAGAATCCCAGCAAGACTGGGCTTCTGTCACTGGATTCCATCTGAGATTTGAGATTGACAGCTCATTTGCTGAAGTCCCAGACTTGCTGCCATTTAAACAGCTAAACACTTGCAGTTTTGTTTCACCCAGCCCTTTATTTGTATGCATAGGATACCAGAGAGATTCACAAAAACAAAACCAAAGTCTCTGCTCCTTGGCAACGAGGAGAGGTTAAATTAGTAAGTAACATATCAACCATATGAATACTTTCTGATGCAGGGTAATGATAAGACCACAATCTCCTCTCCACTGATGGTGCTTTGCCTGACTTGCTCATTATTGGCAGCAGTCTGCATTCATGTTTTGTCTTAATGTAAGTTGTGAGTTTTCATTTTAGGTTAACTGTTTATTATCTCATTTATTTTCTTTTTGAGTTTGTGGGCAGAGGGAGTTCAGGTTGCTTTCATCCCTGAACTGTTAATTCATAAGTAAAATTGAGGCATTATTGTAATGCTGTTCTGCAAGTGCGTATACCCAGTTGTACAATGTTTAGAGGTGGTGTGGCTCGCTGAAAAGACCAAATGGGGCAGTAAATACGAAAGAATACCATCAATGGATTGATGAGTGTGGGAGAGCATTCTAGAAGGAAGGGGACAGCTGTGAACAAGAAGTGCAGATCCATCAGCCAGTTTCTTTTTAGTAAAATCATCATTGGATTGTTTTTCACGCCACTAATTTCTGTTTTGCTTTCGAGGTAATGAGTTTGGATAGTCTTCAAGATCGTGATAGAAATGGCCAAGATCATGTTTTTAAAAGATCTGAGAAGTACTGTTGACTGTTGCAGGTGAAAAAAAATGTGTTTTTTAAGGTAATGAAAGGAAGGCCTTGGATGAATCAAATTAAGGAGCAGATGCTCCACATTTCCAGCATCAGAGCACACATAACTGCAATACACACTATGTATGGTCTCGTCAGGTTCAAGTTCAAATCAGGGCCAGATCTACATGCAAAAGAATGTTTCACTTTCAGCCAGGTAAAGAATAAAATTCTAACAACAATATGTTCGAAAGTGGAGTTGGAGTCTAATTTTTTCTCTTATCCTGGCCTCAATGTGCCATTCCCTGCCACTTTCCCTCTAGCCCCCTACAGCCTCAGGTATTTGAGACATTTTCAGATTCTATTTCATGTCCAGTTGTTCATGGCTGACTGAAGTTTCCACAAACTTCCGCCTTGAGCATGTTCTGTAAATGCAATGAAAAGTTTCCTCAACCACTGTTCTCAGCTTCGAAGATGATAGGAGTGGCAATGTAATTATACGCACTCTCATTATATCGAGGAGTGAAAAATCAGCTAGCATGCGTATTCCTCATTCCTTTGCATTAATCTCCACTGCAAGAGTGGATGATGAGTGAAGGCAGGATTGGATGAGACTTAGTTTTCCAGTTGAACCACTTGTAGCCACTACCTAGTTTTCACAACATTTAAAGTCAATTGGATAATTATTGCAATGAATCAAAGCAAGGAATAGTTGGTGAGCAAAACACAGTTTCAAATTCCCACATAAACGCTAATTTTGAAAGGAGTCTGCCCGTTTCCTTCATGTGTAAAATGCAGTGAAGTTCTTGCATTTCTTATACTGTTTGTTTCTCCCACAGTTAATCCAGCTGATTCTCAGTCATCTGACAGTGCCAGATCTTTGTCAATTGTCACAGACCTGTAAGTTGTTACACCAGCATTGCTATGACCCTCTTCAATATGTCCAGCTCAGTTTACAACCTTACTGGGCAAGCCTGAATGATGCCTCTCTGGAATACCTGCAGTCACGCTGCGCTCTTGTGCAGTGGTTAAATCTGTCTTGGACGGGGAATAGAGGATCTATCACTGTTCAAGGATTCAGCAGGTCAGTGTTGACGTAATTCATGAATAAAATCCACTCATCGGAGGTGAAAGTACCGTATATTTCGGCGTATAAGTCGACCCGCGGATAAGTCAACCTCCCCTTTTCAGCCTCATTGTAATGGTTTTATTGTATATTGGGCATATAAATCGACCCCCAAAAATTGCGATGCCTGAGATGCTGGGCGTTGACCGGCGTATAGGTCGACCCACAACGATTGCGCTGATTGAGCTGCTGGGCGTTGGCTGGAGGTGATTGTTATCATGGAGGCTCAATTGAAACGACGAAAGTATGAGGCGAGTTTTAAATTAAAAGT
>JAVLUD010000298.1:0-10214 GCA_032162045.1 Torpedo suessii
GTCACCGTCCCGTGGGTCATCTCCTCTGCTTCTCCTTCTCAAACAGGGGGGTCTCCCTGTTTTCTGGTGTCCTGCACCAGTCCTCTGCTTCCCTGGAGTCTGCAACCCCTCGTGGCTGCTGCCAATCAGAGGCGCCGCCAACTTGAGCCAGACCCCCCGAGCGGCATCAACCAGCTCTTCATCCTGGGCGACGCCATTTTATTCAAACACAACTTTTTTCAAACAGCTGCTACGAGCAAAACATGACCAAGGCACTCAGCTAGCTGAATATTTGCTCCCATCTTCACCAAAGGTTTACGTGTTACTTCAGAGAACATTAACTTTTACAATTTTAAAGTAACGTATTTTTATGTCTTATTTTATTCTTACTTTATTTTAATTTTTAAAATTTATTTACGAGTTTTTTGCCGGTTGCTTGAGCCTATCGGTTGCTTGCATTCAGATACTAGGGGTTTTACTGTATACTAATCCCAACAGCTGGAGCCAAATCTTATGCTTTTTAAATTTAAATTGGGTCTCCTAAGATCTTCTTAGTGAGTGGGTAGGATGACTGCCTGATGCGTAATAGGTTTGTCATTTCTCCAGGATTTGACTGATAGTCTTCTCGGATGAAAGGCAAGGTTTCTAAGGAACCCAGAAGAGTGTGATACAGTTAGGGATTCTGCCTCTGTACTTTCTTCACCTGCTTATGCACTGCCTCCCTGCTTTCCTTGTCCAAATGTTGGTGCAACACAAAGATTATCAGTTACATATAATTGGCTATATATGTAAACCGTGGGCATGTCACATCCAATGATTGTAGACACCCAAAACAATTAATGCTCGGAAACTACTGAGATCCTGCTTCATAATGCCGAAAATAAAATCACCCAAAATCTGGGATTAATTTGTTATGGAATATGTTGAAAGCATGACTTGTCCTCGAAAGGTTAACTTGGTTGAGGAACTGCACACCTGAATAAGGAATAAGTCCCACCATATCTTCTCAACAAGTTTCTACTGGTTTTTCCATCGTTTGTTAAAGGTGAGTGGTCATATGTCAGCTGAATCAGGGCTCAGAGGAACTGCTTTGTAGTGTTTTCAGGGATACAGCACAGTAACAGGCCCTTCTAGCCCACACCATCCAAATACACCCATGTGACCAATTAACTGTCTAACCCTGTACACCTTTGGATCATGGGTGGAAACTGGAGCACCCAGAGGAAACCCACGCCGTCACGGGAAGAATGTGCAAACTCCTTACAGGACAGTGGCGTATACAAACCCGGGTTGCTGGCGCTGTAATAGCGTGGTGCTAACCGCTGCTCTATCTGTGCCGCCCCAGTATTCATGTACTAAGCAGCAATGGATAAAACCCAGTGTCACTGCATTTTTTAGGCTCAGTTGTGCAGGGTACCAAACACACATATGAGCTAAACAAAAAGCACAATTTAAAAATATTAATCAAAATATTTATATCTTTGTTTTAACTGGCACATTGATTATGAAGATCAAAATCCAGTCAGCATTCCAGCTGAGTCCCTGTATCATCAAATCACCAGTTTCCTCATTACTTGGAAAGCAGTGAAATAATCCATTGTAACCCAGTCATATGGGGTTCTTATGTATTGTTTCTGTATAATGCATGTCCCAGTGTTTTATTTTAATGTATTAGGCTTTAACTGTTTGTTTAAACTCTCACTCCAGATTAAAACCTGTGTTGTGAAATCATTCCCAACAATTGCTGTACAAGTTTTCATTTGTTTCGTACATTTAAACATCCCAAGGTACTTCACAGGGATTACAGCAAATACTGAATTGCACTAAGATACTTCTGCTGACAGAGCTTGGATAAATGAACAGTTTTTAAGCATTGTCTTAGGTGAGGCAGACAGATTTAAGGAGTGAACTTTGAATCTCTGTGCCCTGGAAGGCAATGGTTGAGCAAGTAAATCTCAAGATCTGTCTGGAAACACGCAATACGAATATCCTAATTGGTCTGGTCTTCCTCCTAGTTCAAATATGCAAATCTTCATCATGAATACTGGAGTACATTTCTAATGCCTGCTTTTTTGCTTATACCTTGAAGAAGGGCTCAGGCCCGAAACATATATCTTTACCTCCTATGGACGCTGCAAGACTGGCTGAGTTCCTCCATCATTTCTGTTTTTTGATTTCAATCGCAGCATCTGCAGACTTTCATGTTTCACTGGTTTAAGCACAGTACCAAGTATCTATTGGCATGGATCTCACAGCCTATTTATTGGTGCTGATTGTACGGATGGATTGTCTCAAGCCAAAGAGTCACTGGATAGATGGTATAATTCAACTTGTGGAGTGAAGGAACAGTCACTGGATAGATGGTATAATTCAACTTGTGGAGTGAAGGAACAGTCACTAGATAGATGGTATAATTCAACTTGTGGAGTGAAGGTAATAATCTTGAGGAGTTTCTAGTTTGATAGTAGATTTGATAATAATATTTAACTTATTACATGATAGGCAATGGAGGTCTTGAGAGTCCATCATAGCTTTTCCCCCTCATAAATGTTTAAGTATGCTATTCTGTCTTTCTGGGCAGACAGAGGTTGTTGTACATATTGATATCAATGACATAGGTGGGAAAAGGGTGATGTCCTGTGGAGTGAATTTGGGGAGCTAGGGAAAAGACGAAGTAGCAGGACCTCAAAGGTCGTAATCTTTGGATCACATGCTGGTGAGGTTAGGAATAGAGAGATATGCCAGATAAATTCATGGCTGAAGAGCTGGCGCAGGGGGCAGGGATTCAAGTTCTTGGCCCATGAGGATCTCTTCTAGGGATGTGGTAACCTGTACAAGAGGGACAGGTGACATTTGAACTGGTGATGACGAATATTCTGGCAGGGAGATTTGCTAGGTTTTCTCAGAAAGGTTGAAACTGGATTGGCAGGTGGCTGGGGCTCATAGCAGCGGAGGCAGATGAGAAGGGGCTAATATTGTACTCAAAGAGTGTGAGTGTAGTGGACAGGATAGGCATGGGTATAGCAAAGTGAGAAGAAAAATCTATGATTTAAATTGCATTAATTCAATGCAAAAGCCATAATGGGTATGACAGACGAACTCAGGGTGTGGATTATCTTGGGAGATTGGGATATTGTAGACATATCAGGAATATGGCTGAGAGAAGGGGAAGACTGACAGCTCATTGTTCCAGGATACAGATAGAGGTGCAAGTAAGGGAGGGAGGGGGTTGCATTTTTGAGAAGGGAAGATGTATCACAGTACATACAGACAATTTTCTTGTGAGATCATCCAGTGAAACTTTAAGGGTAGAACTTAGAAACAAAAGGGAATAGTCACTTTGATGAGGCTACTATAGGCCCCCAAATTGTCAGTGGAAATTGGAAGAACAGATGTGTAGGGAAATTGAGTAATAGGGTAGTATTAATGGGAGACCTTTACTTCCCGAATATTGACTTGGATGGGGTGGAATTTGTTAAGTGTGTCCAATCGAGTTTGCTCGCTCAATATATGGAGGACTCTACTAGAGAGAACACAAAATTCTCTTAGGGAATGACATAGGTGACTGAAGTGACAATGGGAGATCACTTTAAGTCCAGTGACCATAACTCCATTAGTTTTTAAATAATTATGCAGATCGATGGGACTAGTCCACAAGTTAAAGTCTTAAATTGGGGCAAGGCTGATTTCCATAAGACCACAAGACTGTTAGACACAGGAGAAGAATTAGGCCATTTGCCGTTGAGTGTTCTATACCATTTAAATAATTGCCAACGTAATTTTCTTCTCAACTCCATTCTCCTGCCTTCTTCCCATAACCTTTGACTCTCTTAATAATCAAGAACATATCAACCTTTGCTTTAAATGAATCCAATTACTTGCCCTCCACAGCCATCTGTGGCAACAAATTCCACAGACTCACCACCCTCTGACTTAAGATATTTCTCCTCATCATGTTCTAAAGGGATGTCCTTCTAAAAGCATGGAGAGACAGTCACAATTTTCCAGTCCTCTGGAACCATTCCAGACTAGACTGATTTTTGAAAGGTCACTACTAATGCCTTCACAAACTCTTTAGCTATCTCTTTCAAAATCCTGGGGTGCAGCCCATCTGGTCATTGTGACTTATCCATCTTCAGACCCTCTAGCTTCCAAAGCACCTTCTCCTTCGTAATAGTGACTACATTCACTTCTGTTCTATAACTCTCTCAAATATCTGGTATCCCCTGTGGTAAACCATTGTATATAGGTTGTGGCTGTGTAAGATGTCTGGACGTGCCCCTCTGCTGACTGTTCCTGTGGCTCCTCCCACAGACCCCGTGAATAAAGGCGATTGTGCCACTGCTCCTCCCCCAGTCCAGGACAGACAACCAGCATGGACGTGGCTCCATTCTATTGCTAATAAAAGCCTTTCAGTTCAAGTACAACTTCTTTTTCTTTTGAAGTTATTGATGGGCGCATCACCACCATAGTGGTAAAGAAGGCAAATCGAACGCTAGCTTTCATTTCGAGAGGAATTGAATATAAAAGCATGAATGTGCTGTTGAGGCTTTATAAGGCATTGGTCAGACCACACTTGGAATATTGTGAGCAGTTTTGGGCTCAATATCTAAGGAACGATGTGCTGGCATTGGAGAGGGTCCAGAGGAGGTTTACAAGGATGATCCCTGGAGTGAAAGGGTTTTCATTTGAGGAACTTTTGAAGGCCCTGGGATTATACTCGCTTTAGAAGAATGAGGGGGGATCTTATTGAAACCTATCGAATACTGAAAGGCCTGGATAGAGTGGATGTGGAGAGGATATTTCCTATGGTGGAGGAGTCTGGGATCAGAGGGCACACCCTGAGAATACAAAAACATCCCTTTGGAACAGAGATGAGGAGGAATTTCTTTACCCAGATGGTGGTGAATTTGTAGAATTCGTTGCCGCGGATGGCTGTGAAGGCCAAGTCATTGGGGATATTTGAGGTTGAGGTGGATACGTTCTTGATCAGGAAGGGACTCGTGTTATGGGGAGAAGGCTGGGGTATGAGGTTGAAGAGGATAGTAAATCAGCCATGATGGAATGGTGGGGCGGACTCGATGGGCCTTGTGGCCTAATTCTGCTCCTTTGTCTTATTATCTTGTGGTCTTAAACCTGCTGTGGAACTGAAATACAATCTTTGTGTTATATTCCTTCATGTCAACCAGGTATGCCGAGGGAAGGAGGCCGCAATCAGATTTCCAAAATGGTTTTGCCACAACTGTGCCCACACCATATCATGTTTTATCATGACTGGAATGCAGGGCTCACTGACCAGGGAGTTGGATTTGTGGTGGATCCACGCAAGGTGAGCTCAGACCTGGTAGGTTATGCTGTGTGTTTTGATCCAGATTACTGAATCAGCACTCTCTTTTATCTTCCCAATCAATAAATATGAAGCAGCCAATCTCCATCCTCAAAAGACAGTGTGATATTGGCCTGGTATTGCCCTGCAGCGCTGAACACCCGAGCACACTGGCTTGTGAGAATGCAGAATGGCTGCGTTTTGTTTATTTATTGGGAAGACAATGAGACTGCTGACTCGGGAATCTGGAACAAAAAACACAGCACTGGAAGAACCGGAAGGTTGTGTAGCATCTGTGGAGGCAGAAGGTGCAAGTCGATGTTTTGGGTTGAACTGTGCGGGGGAGCGGAGGATGGGAAGATGGAACCTGGGAATCACTAGCCTCTGTCTCAACCCTTCTATTTAATTCCATCCACTCACCAATCCCTCCCTGTCTTGTTCCACCTGTCACCTACCAATCTCTGACCCACCCATCCATGTGTTGCTATACACTTGATGCACCATCAATAACTCCGAAAGACTAGAAGTTATGTAGAAACCGATAGGCTTTTATTTACATCAGAATGGAGGTACGTCCATGCTGGTCATTTGTCCTGGACTGAGGAGGGAGCTGTGGCACATAGCCTTTATTCAGGGGTCTGTGGGAGGAGACACATGCACAGTCAGCAAGGGGTGTGTCCAGATGACTACAAACATATATACAGTGGTTTACCACAGCACTGGCAATCCTTCCTCTTCCCTCTCATTCCTGATGTACGATCTCAATCCAAAACATCGATTTGCACCTTCTGCCTCCACAGATTCTGCTTGACCTGCTGACTCCTTTTGAGATCTGTATTCTATTCTAGGATGTGGACACCACCAGGGTAGTCAGCATTCAATGTCTTTCCCACAGTGGACTGAATGAGTAGCTTGCTGGTCCATTTCGGTCCAACCACCCTGAGGACCAGTGGTGATGCATGGCCAGGAATGTACTTCCTAGTCAGGATGGAGTGCAACATGAAAGGTGGCTTCCATGCATCCAATGCCCTTAATCTCCAATGCAGTACCAGTTTGGGATCTGCACCAAGCTTCAGATAAAGAACTTCCTTTGACAACTAAAATAAAACAATCTGTTTCCAGTTGTGCTTCATGAATGTTAGAAAACGGAACTTCCCAAGAGGAAGGGGGAGATGATTGACTCATATGAAACACAGAGTCACTGGTCTTTCTCTGTGACACCAATGAATTCACACACACAAACACACACACACACACAAAATACGCCTCACACAATACAAATACACAAGCGTGCACACACAAAGCATCCTTTAATAGAACAAAGCATATATTTGAGTTCATACACACATATTCATGCACAGACACACATGCACACACACATGCACACAAACACACACGCAAAATATGCTTTCATATAACATGAACACACATACATTCACATACAAAGCATGCATTTGAGTTCATACATGCATATGCATTCCTAAACACACACACACACACACACACACACAAAAGTTAATTAACCAGCAGAATTTCAAACACTCATCCGGTCCACGGATCCTATTTCTGGTCAGGTGACAAGGTGTAATGCAACATAGATGTTGTAATGGTTTGGATGGTATTACAAAATTCCTGACAGTAGCACTTCATAGTTAATTTTAAATGATACACTATTTAGTTCACCTGTCATCCATTTTGAGTAATATAGTTTATCTCATTTATACCTTCTGATGAAAAATGATTCATATCAATGCCTTGTGAGGACTCGAATTTCCACATAAAACTTGAGTTTGAAAATAAATCCACAACTGCAACACGTCATACCAACTCTTTCTGTAAATGAACATCATCTTCAAATTCAGCAAAATCCCCGTTATCCGGAATTCAAGCATCTGGTAGCCTCAAGCAACCGTCAAAAAAATCATGGAAAATAAATAGGTAAAAAATACGAAAGTTTAATATTGGCGACCCCTAGCGGTCAGTTCGCCAAACACACAATCTCAAGTAACCATCAAATTCACTTATCTGGCATCTACCAATCCCAATAGGTTCCGGATATCGGGGGCTTTACTGTACATGATTTACTTCTTATCATTGGAGAAAAAACATGATATTGTTCAAACGTTTGGCTACTTTACCATCTTCTGTCTCATCACTTCCAAAATGGCTCCGGTAAAAGACCATAATCTCAATGTTGTAACATTTGTAAATCGTCACAAGGAAGCTGATCAGGAGAAGGATAGCTCCCAAACCTCCTGCAAGTTCCACTCTGTACATTAAGTCTGGAACAAAGAAGAGGGCAATAATGTCACCGTATATATTTACTGTAAAGCACAGTGTTCAACACTGGCAAGATAATAATAATGAGTTTATTGTCCTATACATTGTACAATGTACAAATGCACAAAACTTCTTACTTGCTCCAGCTGGATTGGTACTTTGTAAAAAAAACAACGCCACAAACAACTAAAAACCAACAATATAATTCATTGAATTATAGAGACAATAAATACAAAAAATAGATAATAAATATCCTCGAGCAAAAAAATTGACCAAGTAAACATTCTGTGATCCATTAAATGGCTGTTCTTCCTGGCTAATGATGTGAAACAATTTCCATGACACAAGGTTCAATGTCAATTAGAGTTTATTGTCCAATGCACATGTACAATGCACAGATCCACCAAAATTCTTACTTGCTGCAGCCAAATAGGTACATAAGATACACCAACTCCAATTGCAAAAGTTTAAATGAGTACAACATGCCAGGCCAGAAAAAGAGATAATAAATATCAAAGGATAAATATATAAATAAATAAATGCAATGCTATTACAGCGTCAGTGACCTGGGTTCGAATCCGGTGATGTCTGTAAAGATTTTGTACGTTCTTCCCAGTTCTGCATGGATTTCCTCCAGGTTTCCTCCCACCCTCCAAAATGTACAGGGTTGTAAGGTAATTTGGGTGTAATTGGGTGGCACAGGTTTAAATGACCAGAATCGGCTTCTAACATGTTGTAAATAAAATTTAAATATTTTAAATTTAAATTTTAAAACATTAAATTGAATATTCACAGTTGCAGTCAGTACAAAGTGATGTTTCAGTCATGCAGGCAGATGTTTTGTTGGTCCTGGAGGAGTTTATGGTGAGTGTTAGGGTTGTACAGGAATAAAGCTGATCTTGAACTTGGAAGTGCTGGTCTTCAGGCTTCTGTACCTTCTGCCTGAAGGGAGCAGCTAGAAGAGGTTGTAACCAGGGTGATGGGGATCATTTATGATGTTGGTTGCCTTCTTAAGGCAGTGTCTCCCACCCACAATGCTTTCAATGGATGGGTGATTGGTGCCTGTGACGGACTTGGCTAGGTTGTCCACCTTCTGCAGTCTTACACATTCTTGGGCAGTCAAGTTTCCAAACCAGACCGTGATGCAGCCAGTCAGTATACCTTCCACAGTGGACCTGTAGAAGTTCCACAGAGTATTCAGCAACATGCCAAATCTCCTCAGACCTCTTAGAAAATAGAGGCATTGGTGTGCCTTCTTCATTGTTGCCTTGATGTGCTGGCTCCAGGAGAGGTCCTTTGATATGTGGACTTCCAGGAACTTGAAGGTGCTAACCCTCTCTACCACCATCCAGTCAATGAAGACAGGTTTGGTAACTAGTCAGAAAACTTTAAGGTGGTTGCATGGAAACTGGAGACGAGGTAAGGATTCTGTTTCCCGCAGCAAGTTGTTGTGTTCTGGAAGCACACGCAAAAGTAACCTTCAATAAGGAATGGACACTTGAAGGGGTAACTATTATGGGGCAAGTCATTGGTACTTCATATTGTTGCAGTTACAGAATTAATTTACCCATCATCCTGATTTATTATTCACAATCAATATTATCCAGTGCATTGAATATAAATGCAGAGATGGTACACCGTTATAAAACATTGGCTTGGCTACATTTGGAGTACTGTCTACAGTTCTGGTCACAACACTGTAGGAAGGACATAATTGCTCTGGAGAAATGCAAAGGAGATTCACCAGGATGTTGCCTGGGATAGAGCATTTCAGTTATGAGGAGAGAGCAGAGAGGTTACTTTTTTTTTTCCTCTTGGAGCAGAGAAGGTTGAAGGAGAGATCCGATGGACATATACAAAGTTAGGATGGCTATAGACAGCAGGATATTATCCTTCATAGCAGAGGTATCTAAAACTAGAGGGCATAGGTTTTAGGGGAAGGGGTAAGAGGTGTGGAAGTGATATTAAAAAAAAGTGTTTCTATGCTTCAAGGGTGGATAGAATTTGGGGAATGCACTGCCTGCGGTAGTAGTGGAGGCATACTCTTACATTTAAGAGGTATCTTGAATTGCCAAGGCTTAGAAGACAATGGACAAAAAGCTGGTAAATGGATGTAGAGTTGGGCATTTAACAGTAAGCATGGACATGGTGTGTAAAGGGCCTGTTTTTCTGCTCCACAAGAAAGGCGGCAGATGCTGAGGTCTAGTGAAATACACAAACATGCTGGAGAAACTCAGAAGGTCAAGCGTCTGCCTGTTTTTTGCTTATACATGACGAAGGGCCCAGGCCTGAAATGTTAGTTACCCTTTTCTTCCTATGGGTTCAGCATGACCTGCTGAGTTTCTCCAGAACTTTTGTGTATTGTTAGCTCTACAAGTCTGTTTCTGTGCATTAAATTTAGATTTAAATTTAAATTTAAATTTAGATGTACAGCACGGTAACAATCTCTTCCAGTCTATGAGCCCGTGCCCCTGTTACGCTGACTTCTATCCAACCAATAGTCACCTGGAGGCTCAGTGAGATACTTGTCTTTGACGCGTTTCAATCAATTAACCAACAAAGTCCAATATGTTCAAAAACCTTTATTTACACACGTGACTTGCAGTAATCTTCAATGACTTCAATATAA
>JAVLUD010000299.1:0-10213 GCA_032162045.1 Torpedo suessii
TCTCCTATAGATGCTGAAAAGACCAGCTGAGTTCCTCCAGCATTTCGGTGTGTTTACTACAATCACAGCGTCTGCAGCCTATCGTGTTTCACTCTGCTCTTACAGGGAAACTGAACAGCACAAACAACTGCAGTGGTTTGGATCTGCAACCTTGTGTTTTCGAGACATCAGTACCAACAAAGAGGTAGTCGGGAATGATATTATGGGCATCAAAAAGGCTCTGCATGAAGAGGCGGGGGCGCCATTCATTGAAAATAATGGATAGAAAGAGTTTTAAAATTTCAGCACTTCTAGGAGTCATGGAAAAGTCTAACAGAAGCCACTTTATTACAAAGACTTAGATCAATAACTTTCCTTTGTGCAGCAGTAGGCATAAACACCCAAAAGAAAAAGCTCTTATACCAGTATGGTAATATGTTCTGTTAATGGAAAAGCACAAGTGGCTAGCAGAGGGCAACGAAATGCTGTGGATTACCTCAATCACAAAACATTGTAATTAAAAAGTCTGACTCGAGACTTGAAAACCAGGCTATTTGTAGTTTTAATGGGCTTATGGATTGTATGATGCATTTAGATTCTGGACCTATGGTTCTGGGATTTGGATCGAATCCTGCTCAGAAAAATGAAACGGAAATCTATCCTTCTAAGCAAGATCTCACTTGAATTAAGTACGCATTCCTGCATCCGTCATCTGGCAGTTCCACACTTCTCCAAACATTGTTAAGTGTCATCTCACTAAGATTAGGGCATCTTAATCATTGCTAGCTATTTTCATTACCCTAATATTTTGAAATTTTGGATGAAAATTAGTAAAGTCAAAATAAAATTTGGAATGATGAGAAGAAATGAATTTGTCACTGGTGTGATTTCAGCACTGCATGCATTATGGAAGCATTTACAAGTTTGAACACATGTGTGCAATGATTTACAGGTTACGTACCGTGACATATGGATTGCTGAGACTCTGGGGTTGCTCATACACTGGTGTCCAGTGGTTGTTAGCTGAAACTTTGGTTCCCCTGATAGGAGTGCTGGTGGCTGGCTGACCAAGGCTGACTGCTGACAAGACTTTTCCAGGACTACCTGGAGCTGCCAAAGCAAATGCATCATCCAGCAGAGAGTACATCTGCTGCCTTGCCTCTTCAATGGATGGCTGTGGTGGGACATACGGTGGGGGAGCTGGAGGGGGAGGGTGAGTGTGTTTCGGAGAGTGAGGTCTAGGCTCCGGAGGCAGGTCAGGGTCCGACTGTAAAATACAGAACCAGATCAAAATTAGGTCATTGGAGTTGGGACAATGAAAGGATATAATGTGAAGGTTAATTATTCTGTGGGAATGTTAGGGGGAGGATGGTTAATCCAACCTCTTACTCCAACCCAGCATTAGATCTTTTATTCAAACAGTCTTTTCAGAACCCAGCATCAAAACTTTTACAATTCTGTGAATGAACAAGGGGCCAGCACAGAAAAATAATGTTGAAAAATTAATTGGTGGCATGATCAATAAACTTGTTTCAATTCACTGTTTCATTAATGTGCAAGCTGGACTAATTGCACGGCGAGTTGGAGCTTCAACAAGCTGTGGTACAGAGGTGAGGCTTGTATTGACAGGCCAGTTCTTAGCTAGCTCCAAATTGAAGCCATTCCAATGAGGTGATGCAAAATGAAAAGCAATAAATCTCAAACTTTAGGCTTGCAAATCACCAGAGGTGGACCCCCACAGAGGGGATAGTTGCTGCAAGCTGATCCAGAGGTGGATCCCCACAGAGGGGATAGTTGCTACAAGCTGATCCAGAGGTGAACCCCCACAGAGGGGATAGTTGCTGCAAGCTGATCCAGAAAATTCTGGTCACATTTCATGCAGTAATTTCGTTTCCTTGAAAATTAGACAGTTTTTAATCCCTCATAACCTTCCTGCAAACTGGGTCAATTCCTCCCTCCTTGAGCAACAATTTGAGAGGTTGTGATCCAGCAAGGATTGTGCAGTCAAGAAAGTCTACTACATAGCTGGAAAAATTATTCACTTTAAGTGGTCATCTTACATCCTATTCAAATGATTGGATAAAGCAACAAATAATAACATAAGCTCCAGCCACCACAAGTTTTTGATAGCAAAGAACAAGAATAAAATATTAAATAAAATGTTTCTCCAAAATCTAAATTTGATTCAAAAATACTGTGCGTTTATCTTTTGATAATGTGATGGGCATGAGAAAATGATAGAGAAATTGGACATGAGTTTCCCCCTTAATTTACCTGCAAGCCCCCAGTAGATGGTAACAGAGAAGTCAAGGCCCAAGATGCATCCTTGGATGCTTTCTGATGCTTCATGAGAATTAATTACCTTATCTACAATAAACAAAACATCCCAAAGTGGTCCAGAAAGTAGGAAAGTGAGTACTGTAAAGGGATATAGACAGGTTAATTGACTGGACCAGAGGAGCAGAATAGAGAAAAAAAAACTAGTAAATGTTGTGTTGGCGACTGGATGTCTTGGCTCATGGGATTCAAAAAATAAGTATCCAGGTATAGCAGATAACTTGGAAGTGGGGTTTTGGTCCTTACCCCAAGCAATCGGAGTAAAAATAACATACAACTGAAATTATGCTGGTCTTTGGTGGGACCTCACTTGGAGCGCTGTATAGTCATTTTAATCTCCATTCCACAGTAGAGGTATTGTGCAGAGATTCACCAGCTTGATTCCTAGTAGCTGGACAATGAGAGTGAAGAGGACTGGCTGATATTTACTGAAGATGTATATATTCATACAAGATTATGAAAGTAATGGCCGAGAGAAAGTTTTCTCAGGCTAGGGAATCCAAACTACGGGGCAAAGGGTGGTACGGTTGGAGTACTGGTTAGCGCAACGCTGTTACAGCGCCAGTGATCGGGATGGAGTTCGAATCCCGCGCTGTCTGTAAAGAGTTTGTACGTTTTCCCCGTGTCTGCGTGGGTTTCCTCCGGGTGCTTCAGTTTCTTCCCATCCTCCAAAACGTACCGGGGGTTGTAGGTCAATTGGGTGTAACTGGGCAGCACGGGTTCGTGGGCTGAACGTGCTGTATGTCTAAATTTAAAAAAATTAAAAAGGCTCAAGAGAAGGGGTCAGATGTTTAAGATTTTGATTAGAAATCAAAAGGTTATAAATTTCCTTGCCTCCAAAGGCTGTGGATGGGTATTGAGATTAATAAATTTTTGGGCAAGCAATACAGTAAAACTCAAATAATCAAGCACGCTTGGGACTTTGGTAGTGTCAGTCTGGCATCTTAAGGATTATTGGATTTTATTCCTGCTGACGTTCTCACATTCTTAATTCATACTTTTTAGATGTTACAGAATAGAATGGTATTTTTTTCAGTGAACCAGACGAGTTTAAAAAGAGCGAAGGAAATTAAATCCAGTGAATTTAAAAGGAGCATTGGACTGGAACCAGGAGATTTGAACGTAGTGTGGGAATTGGGCCCTAGTGAGTTTAAAGGGAGTAGCATGGCTGTGGGTGTGGGGGGTGGGAATCATCCATTTAGGCAGATGCCCAACAATGAAGATCACTGAATTACTGGATAATGGATTATTGGAGTTTTATTGGAGTGGGAAATGGGGATCAGGTGGGAAGGTATATGAGCTGCAGGATCAGTCATGATATTGAATAGGTTCATAGGCGTTTTCTATTCCTTAAGAAAGTAGCAGAAGAAAGTACTGTGGCCTAATTGGTAGAGGCGCTTCCTCGCAGTTCCAGTGACCTGGAATTCAATCCTGTCCCTCTATACTGTCCGTTTGGAGTTTGCACGTTCTCCATGTGACAATGTGAGGTTTGCCCTGGGTGCTCTGGCTTCCTCCACATCCTAAAAAATGGGAGGGTTCATAGGTTGATAAGCTGTTGTAAAACTGTTCCTAATGCCGAGATGAGTTCCACAATTTGCAAGGATTTATGGTAATGTAGGAGGACAAGAAAATAGGACTCGTGTAGGATTGTGAAAATGGTTTCTTGATGGTTGGCATGGACTTGGTGGGTGGAAAATACCTACTTCCATGCTAATGACCTTATGACTTTCACTAAACAGCAAACAAGAAAATAAGGGAGCAATCAGAAAGCTTGTCAAAGGGGAAAGTTTTAAGGTGCAAAGAGATGGAGCAAAAATAGCTTGCTTGCCCACATCTGGAAATAATGCATATATTTAATAAGAGTGAGAGAAAAATTATCTGCAAGGCTTGTCAGAAAAAAAGATGCAGATAACTATGTTTCATCCATGCTTACAACATAGGCTGCATTGTTCACTCCAGGTGGCTTCTTGTAGGTCCCATCACTGTCTGTGGTTATCAGCCTATCCTTTTCTGCATCCATTATGTTGCCATTCACCTGATGCCTTCGTCTCTGCCTTGGAGATCTTTTGCCACGATAACTAAAGTGAATAAGACCAAATGACTCATTTAAAACTCTATTTGGGATCACGTCATTCTCTTGGGCAAAGAGAATGAACCATGTGGAGGACATAATGATTCAATACATTCCCTATTTTTGGCTGGAAATTATAAAGATTACCACTCAACTATAAATAGATTCTGAAAGAATCAATTTGAGAAGAGGAAGGGCACTGTAAGTTAGCGAGCTGACATGAATAAGAAGCCAGTTTGGTGAGAGGTTGGCCAATTGATGAGTACAGGAGAGAAAGAGGGTTTCATGTGGGTAGTTTTGGGTATCCATATCACTTCATCAATATTTTTGGCCATGCTTAATCTGCCAATGTGAAACAAAGATGTAAAGTAAATCATAAAGCTTTCTTTCATGGTCTTATATAGATAGTTTTATAGATAGTTTTATTGAAGTACTCCACGGTGAGAATTTTCTGTTTACTGATAGCACTTTTCTTACCTGGTCACCTGAACCCAATTTGTCCCATTTTAATGCTAGCATAAGGTACAGGTCAACAGTGTGTTCCACATTACTAAACCTGGACACTTTAAAATAGTAACTTAGTCCAGGTAAAGCTATATTGGAGTTCACATGTTTAAGCACTTATTAACAATGAAAAGGCTTCTTTTCAAGATGACCTTGCAATACATTCAGAGATCTTTTATGCCCACCTTTTCCTCGGTTCCACAAGGGCAGATGAGCCATCAACACTGGGATCGAGGATTCTATCAATATGAACCTGTGCCCTACGATAGACTCTGCGCCGTTCCTTTGTGTCAATGGTACCAACTTCATCCATGATTGGGAAGTCATAGTGTCCTTTTCTTTTAGCTCGGAGTCTGATCTTATTGCGGTGATGTTCGATTTCAGATTTCTGTCTCAAGGCTCTCTGAACCTAAAGTAGAAATGGGCAGATATTGAATTATGTACATCACTCTGGCATCTTTGTGGGAAGTTTCCAACCAAATAACTACAGGATCACATTCTAAGGCTTCAGCTAAGAACATACACAAAAGATGAATCAGTTTAGTACTGGGAGCATTGATAGGAAGTGCAACCAGCAGGGTGCCAGAAAACTTTGTTAGTCTACATATTAGATTTAAAAAGGCAGTGATGTACAATGGACTACACATCTGGAGGGACCAGAAGAGAGAAAATAGATGAACAATTAGTTTGCAACTATTCATCTGGACTGGTAAATTAGCAAGTATTTTATTTGAAATGAGTGAAAAAGGACTCAAGAAAATGGAGATTTCAGTCAGTGATTAAAGGGTATCGAATAAAAAGTGCTTGTGACCCAGAGATAAGGGAAGAATGCCTCACAACCAAGAAAGTTTATGTGGACATGTCAAGTTTATTGTCATCTGATTGTACAAGTACAACCCGACGAAACAGCGTTCTCCAGTCCTCGGTGCAAAATACACAGACACACAACCAGACATAACACACATACAGACAAATAATACATATGCAGGACAAGTATTTCATCTTATAAATAAATAAATAAATATTGCTATGTACATATGAGAGTCTCGGATGGTTAGTGTGAGTAGTTCCTTTGGTCGTTCAGCATTCTCACTGCCCATGGGAAGAAGCTGTTCCTCAGCCTGGTCGTGCTGGATCTGATACTCCTGTATCTCTTCCCCGACGGGAGCAGCTGAAAGATGTTGTGTGCGGGTTGGAAGGGATCCTCAATGATTTTGCACGCCCTCTTCAGACAACGATCCCGGTAGATCACGTCGATGGGGGAGAGGGTGACTGTCATTAAATATTAAATTGTACATTGCTACTTATATCAAGATAAAGTGAAATGCTATGTGTTGCATGCTATGTAGGCAGATCAACCCTTGCTTAAGTGCAGCAGGCAGTGAAATTTAAAAAAGTGCAAGGTGCACATCTCTTAAAGTAAGTCAGAAAGATAAGGGTCTAGTGTTATTAGGATAATGTGCAGGATATAGAGTAAAGTACAGGTGAAGACGAGCAAGGGCATCATCTTTTACAAGTGAGAGATCCATGCAAGAGTCCAATAACGGCAGAAGAGAAACTGTCCTGAATCTGGATGTTCGTGTTTTCAAGCTCATGAATATCTGCCTGACAGGACTGGGGAGAAGGGAGTGAAACATGTAAACTGCAGACGGTGTGATTGTGGTAGATTGTACACATGTTGGAGAAGGGCTCAGGCCCAAAACATCATTTATATAACTTTACCTCCTACTGACGCTACAAGATCTGCTGAGTTCTTCCAGCATTTCTGTGTTTTTACTGGGGAGAAAAGAGTATGACTAGGGTGGGATGTGTTCTTTAGTATATTGGCAGCTCTCCTGAGACAGCAGGAGTCGCTGGAGGGAAACCAAAGTCAGTGTTCCCTCCCCAGCCAACATCCTGAACTTCAAGGTTAGCGTAACGGTTAGCGCAACACTGTCACAGCACCAGCGACCCGGTTCGAAACCGGCGCTGTCTGTAAGGAGTTTCTATGTTCTCCCTGTGTCTGCGTGGGTTTCGTCCGGGTGCTCCAGTTTCCTCCCACCCTTCAAAACATACGGGGGTTGAGGGTTAATTGGGTGTAATTGGGCGGCATGGGGTCGTGGGCCGGAAGGGCCTGTTACCATGCCGTATGTCTAAAAAACGATCGCATGCAACCAGTTCTCATGGGCAGGCACAACATTTAAATGCCTGAAACCAGTCTCCTCAGAAAAGCACTCAGTCCAAAACTCTATCAAAGTGAGGACTTTCCCAGAAGAGAGGGAAAATATTTTATGTATGTTTTCAAAATCTCCTTGGAAAAACATCATATTCTTCTTCACACTTGAGAGTCGAGATCATTCAAAAATAGAGAAGAAGCATTCAATAAGGGACTAAGCATCTCCAGCCTCCACAATATGATGATTTGGGGGTCAAACACAAACAGAGGAAGGAGCACAGAACATAGCAACAAGCCCACCTTCCCCAAAGGACTAGATGCTGGGATCTGGAGAAATAAACAATCTGCGAGAGGAACTCAGTGGGTTCAGCAGCATCAGTGGTCCAGCAGATTGGGAGGAGGTTTGTCCCCTATCAAGCATCACCTGTTCACTTGAGGAAGAATCTCCAAGACTCGGACCACCAGGTTCAGGAACAGCAGCTAGCCCTCCCCCATCAAACTCCTCAACAACAAACTCAATCAGGGACTTTTTTAAAGACTTTTACTTTATTTTTTTTTATTCTCTCTGTATTGCAGGGTTGGTTTACATCTCTATTTGTTTACATTGTGTACAGTTTTTTGCATTACCAATAAGTGATAATTCTGCCTCTTACTTTTGCACTTTATTGACTTTTTTTCTCACTCTCTACATTGCACAGTCAGTTTATTTACATTTCTTTATTTATTTACATGTGTATGTTGAGTACATTGTTTTTGAACTCCCAATAAGTGGTTATTCTGTCTCGCCCGCAGGCAAAAGAATCTCAGGGTTGTATGTGATGTCATGTATGTACTCTGACAATAAATCTGAAATCTGTGAGACTGCCGAGGAAAAGCTGATTGACTCCGATAGAGCTGTCATGTCAAGGATGATGTCATTAACTTTGACCATTCCAGGCATGTCCGATCACCTGGTCCTGTTGATGCCCATTGTAGGGCACTCTGGTTTTCTGAACACAGTACCAAAGTGGGAGCACCAGCCAGGCCTGCTTCAACTTCAAAAACACTCAGGAAAATACAAGAGTAGAAAGAGGCAGCAAAAAGTTTGCTTGTTCCAACAATGTCTCACCTCATTCAGGCAGTGATTGGGATGCTCTTACAGAGAAGGTAGATGTTGGGGTTGAGTTGACATTTGTATTGAGTCAGGTGACCTCGTTCAAGCCCTGAGCCGGGAACTCATCAGTGAACTGCACCAACCCTATACAATGCTGGGAAGGAGAAGGGTGCCCAATTCTCCATTCTTGCTTGCGGGTAATCAGCATTTCAATATCCTACTCTCTGTTGCCTGGTTTGGTTTCGCCAGGAACTCTTGGCTTCATGATGGTCTCGGTACATACATAATCTAAATAGCTGGACTCCAGAGGTGAGGAAAGAATCACTGCCCCTGTTATCAATGCTACACTTGATCACTTGCAACCTCACTTGTTAATGGTAGGATTCTTAACAGTGTGGAGGAACAGAGTCCATCTTGGGGTCCAAGTCCATGGATCCCTCAAGATTGCCATGCAAGTTGATAGGATGGTTAAGAAGGCATATAGTGTGCTGGCCTTCAAAAGATTATGTTCAAAAGCTGCAAGGTAACATTGAAGCTCTGTAAAACTCTGGTTAGACCACACCTAGAGTATAATGTTCAGTTTTGGTTTTTTTGCTTCATTAGAGGAAGGATGTGGATGCTTTAGAAAGTGTGCAAAGGAGATTTATTGGGATGTTGACTGGATCGCAGAACATGTCTTATGAAGCAAGGTTAACCGAGCTAGGGCTTTTCTCTTTGGAGCGACAGAGGTACAAAAGATTATGAGGGGCGTTAGGGGGGACAGCCAGCATCTTTTTCCCAGGGTGACAATAGCAAATGCGAGAGGACATCTGGAGGAAAATTTAGGGGACATGTCAGAGGTAAGCTTTATTGCACAGAGAGTGGTGGGAGCCTGGAATGCATTACCTGGGGTGGTGGTGGAGGTTGGTACAATAGAGACATTTAAAAGGCTCTCAGGTAGGGTGGATGTAAGAAAAATAGACGGTTATGGGAGATGAGGTTGGAAAGAATAAGATTGATGTGGAATAGGTTTACATAGGTCGGCAGAGCATTGTGGGTTGAATGGCCTATACTGTGCTGCAATATTCTATTGAGCAGCCATGGTAAAACTGGTCGATGGGCTTCAAGGGCAAAGCACTCTAATGATTAGAGCATGAAAGAAAATGACTGTACTTGTTGGAGGCTATTTAGCCCAGTCCTGGGAATCACGGTTGGCGTAGTGGTTAGCGAAACACCTTTACAGCGCCAGCAATCGGGACCGGACTGGGGTTCAAATCCCACGCTGTCTGTAAGGATTTTGTACGTTCTCCCCATGTCTGCGTGGCTTTTCTCCCGGGGCTCCGGTTTCCTCCCACAGTTCAAAAACGTACCGGAGGTGTAGGTTAATTGGGGGTAAATTGGGCGGCACGGACTCGTGGGCCGAAATGGCCTGTTACATCGTAACATCGGAGGTGAGGATGTTTGCTGATACTTGCACAGTACCATTCCTTTCACAACTCCTCAGCAAATGAAGCAGCCCGTGTCAATGTGCAGAAAGATCCAGGCAGCCATCAGTGAATAGTAACATTCATACCATATGGTGGCAGGCAATGATTGTTTCCAAGAGAGAACCTAAATATGTCCTTTGACATTCAATGGCATTACCTTCTTGTTCCCACCATCAATATCTTGGGGGTCACCAGCGATCAGAAACTCAGCTGAACAAGACACACAGATACTGTAGCTACAATAACAAGTCAGAAGAAGAGTTTCCTGCAGCAAACGACTCACTTCCTGACATCCCAAAGCCTGCCCACACAAACATGCAACCTCTGCCACCAAAAAAGGACAAGAGCGGCAAATGCATGGGAGTATCATCATCTACACGTTTCCCTCCATCACACCATCCTGACTTAGAAATATATCACTGTCACTTGGTCTAAATCTTGGAACTCCCTCCAACAGAGAAAATCTAACCAATAGGGGTGGTATGGTTAGTGTAGCGGTAAGCGCAACACTATTACGGCGCCAGCGAACCGGGTTCGAATCCGGCGCTGTCTGTTTGTACGTTCGCCCCGTATCTGTGTGGGTATCCTCCAGGTGCTCCGGTTTCCTC
>JAVLUD010000300.1:0-10208 GCA_032162045.1 Torpedo suessii
ATAAATAAATAAATGTATTTTGATCTTATTCTGTGATATGATCCATAATAATCCACACATAAACCCATCTTTATCTAATGATCTCTACTAAAAACAATTTTAAAAAAGGAAAAAGAAAAAGAAAAAAAAGAATAACCCCCTTTTTAATCTACCCCTCCCTCTCAGCAAGGTTAACTTGTATAAATTATAAAGATCTGAATCTAATAATGATCTTCAGATAGCAGACAGGAAATCTCCGGAGCATCCATACCCCTAAATCTTTAAATTGTGATAATAATCCATGAACGGGCCCCACATTTTGTCAAATTCAAATTTTCTATCTTTAATGTTGTATCCGATTTTTTCCAAACTTAAATAAGACATGGTATCATGTAACCATTGAGTATGAATAGGTGAAGAATTATCCTTCCATTTCATTAGAATTGTTTGTCTGGCTATCAGCAAAGTAAAGGCTAAGATTCTCTTTTGGGTTGAAGTCAAGGATATGTCCTCTTCTTGAGAAAAAAACAAATAAGGCAATTAAAGGGCATGAATTTGATCTTAAGAATCACTGATAAAGTTTGGAAAATATTTTTCCAAAATCTTTCTAAATTAGGCCACTCCCAAAACATATAAATCAATGAAGCTTCAAAGATTTTACACTTATCACTTAGTGGATCAACATCAGAATAGGAACAAGATAACTTGACTTTGGACATGTGTATTCTATGTACCACCTTAAATTGTAACAAACAATGTCATGCACAAAATGAGGAGTCATTAATCAAATTAAGAGTGGTGTCCCAGTCTTTGTCTGGAAATTATATATTCAAATCACATTCCCACTCATTCTTAATCCCAGCCATTGAGGCTGTTCTTAAATCCATTAAATTGTTGTAAATAATTGGTATTAATCCACCATGGGAACATTTCTGATCAAAAAGTAAATCAAGAATATTTGATTCAGGGATTCGAGGAAAATCAGAAAGCCTGGACTGAACAAAATGCCTAATTTGTAAATATCTAAAAAAATGTCTATTAGGAAGTTTAAATTTTGCTGTCAATTGTTCAAAAGAAGCAAAATTATCTCAAATAAAAAGATCTTTAAAACTTTTAATACCTAATCTATACCACTCCTTGAAACCTGTGTCTAACAAAGAAGGTTGAAAAAGATGATTATATATAATAGGGCTGGCAAGGGAAAAACTATGATATCCAAAAAATTTCCTAAATTGTGCCCATATTTTCAACCTATGCCTCATTATCGGATTATCTGTCAATTTAGAAAAGGAAAAGGGTAAAAGAGAACCTAAAATTGCCAACATAGATGAATTTTTAGAAAAATTCAATTCCATTTCTCCCCAAGAAGGGCAGTCAACTAATTTATCAAAATGTAACAATAAGAGAAGATTGCGTATATTGATAGCCCAATAATAAAATCTAAAATTTGGAAGTGATAATCCCCCATCCCTTTTAGTCTTTTGGAGATGAGCTTTATTTATAAGAGGTTGTTTTCCTTGCCATATATACGAAGAAATAAACAAATCCAATGAATTAAAAAAGGATCTAGGAACGAAAATTGGTAAAGATTGAAAAAGATACAAAAGTTTAGGTAAAATGTTCATTTTAATCAAAAAAAATATTCCAAATCCCAGCACTCTTTCCATAAAGCACATTTTGCCCACCACACCTTCAACTTGTATTCTTAATTTGAATATAGTCCTGTCAATGTGAAGGACCTCACGGAATAGACACGTTCATCTTTTAGAAAGTTGAATCTGGGGAAACCAGGCAAGATAAATGCAACTTTTTCTCAACAGCATAAATTCTGGGCCACAGTGTTTATTTAGTTTTCTGCTTTCTTTAACTGCCTCTTGCATTGGGTTTAATTTTGAGATCCTCATATATCTGGTTCAATAATGCATTTTTCAATGTTGATTATCTTAACTTTATGTTCCCTTTAGCTAAGCTTCTTGGGTAACTCTTGGGAATGGATTTAAATTGGCCCATTATTTTCCTCATGAAATACTGGCAAAACCTGTTCGCCAATGTTTCCCCAGTAGCTGACATGGTTTTTTTCTCACATTTCTGCTGTTGTTCATTGCTCCACAGCTGACAACAATAATCAACCTTGGACACCTCATGGAGCTGAGGCAGGGGGCAGGAAGTTGCTGAGATTCCCCAGAACTCACTCAGGCGAGTGCGCATGCAGATCTTTGCCAGGTTAGACCTGGCTGAGGGAACACTTCCTCAGTCACTTCAATGGAAGCTGCAAGGGTTTTCAGTAAGAACCAGTTAACTTTGCTTATTTTAATCTGTATGAGTGTTACAAGCTTTATGCTTATTTGAAAGTTTTAAAGCTTTTTTATTATTCCTTCCAGAAGGGTTACGGCAACAGTGAGTCCCTATGAGATGGCAGAATCTTCCATGCCACGATGAAATCATATGGACACCTGAAACAAGCCCTGACCACAAAAGAAGTGGTAAAACGTGGAATGAAGTGCTCATCACCTTAATTGGTACTGCCAGATATGCTGTGATTGTAGCTAATACACAAAAATAGCTTGACGAAGGGCTCAGGCCTGAAACATTAGTGATATATCTTTGCCTTTTATGGACACTGCGGGACCTGCTGAGTTTCTCCAGCACTTTTGTGTTTTCATTAAATAGTGTGACTTGCGTGAGAAGCTAAATAGTGTTTGCCTGTTACTGATAAAAGCGTGTTGTGTAATCCTATGTCAACAATAGTCCTGCAAGCAAGTAACTGTTGCAATATTACCTAGATGTTCTTGTAACTTTTGGAAAATGAATTGTTGATAACAATACAGTGCAGTTTGTAGTTTATATTTGTGCCCATACCATCAAGTGGATCACTTTGTTTCTTTTTGCCCATTCATGGTGAACAGGAAGTAACTGCCGCCAGAACATCCACTGTGCAACTTTGCTCACTTGATTTCCTCTAAGCTACATTTGCAACATTGTGGTATGTTATTGCAGACAATAGAGTTGTACCAAGGCTTTTTGTATCTGCCTCAGCTGTTTGAAAGATTAATTCTGCGCTCACGGTCTTTCCCAATTCACTGAAACTATTTCTCTCGTTCTTGTTCTCTCAACCATTCTGATTGTAATAAAGCCCACTGCCAGTAATACAATAATGATTGAGTTGCAGTAAAAAAAAAGTGCTAGAAATAAATTAAGATCCATTACATGTCAGAAATCATCTGTGGAGAAAGAAACAAAGTTAATGTTCAATTCAACGGCCTGTCATCAGAGTTAGAAAAACTAAAATAAAAGGCCTGTTTAAGTTGTAGTGGGAGAATCAGGCAAATGTCTGTGAAGGGTGGAGACCAAGAGAAAATGGATGGTCATAGCTTGGTTGAGAGTGGGTGGAATGACTTGTCAGTGGCAGCTAATCTGTCTGAAGGAAGAGTAAGTAGAGAGAGTAGGGACTAAAATTTTATAATTGTGAAATATAGCACATAGCAGTTGTGTGGAATCTAAAGTGAAAGAGAATGTAGGAATTGACTGAAACTAAATTAATGTTACATTTTGATGGTCTTGCATCACACCTTGCCAGTCTTGATGCAAACTGGAAAGGTTAATTATCTGAAATGATTGAATTTGGTGTTGAGTTCTGAGGGTTGCAGTATAGGTATTTGGAAGATAAGATCCTTGAGAAGGTTGGGTTCTTGGAGGCCAAATACAGATGTCAGAGATGGATGGACAATTCAAGTGACAAGCAACTGCAAGCTTGGGTCACCATTGTGGACTGCATGGAGGTTCAAGGTTTCATTAGTTTCTTTAATATGGAGGTGACCATGGAGTAATCACCAAATGTGGTTTACTTGATTAGAAATGAAAGTGAACGGATCCTTCACCTGGAAGGAGTGTTTGGATCCATGGATGGTGGGAGAGGTAAAGGGCATGTGTTTGAATAGGCAGATGCTTTCAGAAGAGGAGTAGGTGTTGGGGAAATGTAATGATGCACCAGAGAGTCACAGATGAACAGTTCATTCAGAATGCTGGATGGGAGGCATGGGGAAGATGTGTCTGGTGTTGGCACTTCGTCGAAGGTGTCAAAATTACAGTGAGTGATTTGTTGAATGGTGAGGTTTGATGAGCTAGAAGCTTTGGATCAGGGGAACTCTAGCATATTCTGGGTGCAAGGAGAGGAGGTGAGAACAGAAGTTCAGAAAAAGAAACGGGTGAAGTTTTGAGCCCTATTTCAATTATGGGGGGAAGCACAGGTTAAGGAGAAAGAAAAACACCTCTGAAGCTCTTGTATGGAAAGTGTCACCAGCAGAACAAATGTGCTGGATCGAAAGGAACTACAAGAATGGAATAGAGTTCTTTTTTAAAAAAAAAAAACAAAAAACAGGATGTCAGAAGATGCTGACATGCTGCAGGAGACTGGGGTGATTTTGCAATGACTGGAAAATGCTCAATAAGTCAGATAGAATCTGTGGAAAATAAGACAAAGTTACTTCAGGTTAAAGAAAACTGTTTTTCTCTCTTCATTAATGTAATGTTCCTCCATATTTTATTAATTAATTTCAAATTTCAGTATTTGGATGACTACGCCTCTGAACTAGCACCTTCACGTCATTGTAAAGTTGCAGTATAAGCTTTAGAGTTGTGTCTTACCTCAGCTTCATACCCCATAGCATAAACCTCCAGTACAAGGTGCTGAATGGTTTAGTCGAACTCTCTGTATGCCGAGTAAACATATAGAGGTTACTTAAACAGAGGGAAGATTGAGAGAGAAGGTAGAAGATGTTTAATGTGGAAAGGCTTGATGGTGAAAGATAAAAGGAGGATCAAAATGAGCAAAGAAACAAAAGGTGGGTAGATGAATATTAGAATATCAGAAAAGTAGAATGTCAGGCTATTTCCTGCAGTCTGTTCTGAAATTGTGATGAAATTTTAAAATGTACTTTTGTTCTGCAATTATTAATGGATACACTGCATATATTCATGCAGTGCCTTTATTCACAGTAGTAAAAGATGGGGCCATTGATGGAATTTATTGTAAGGTGATGTTTTTAGGGGCTGGGACTGATCTAGATCAGTGAAGATGAGGAAGAGAATGACAAATCAAGTGTGTTTTACCAAAAGACAAGATAAAAATGCCTAATCTGACTGAACTGGAGTTATTTCAAAAGCACATGAATGTTTTGCTGCTAAATGAATGTTCGTTAGACACTGTCTGACCTGCTGACTGTTTCCAGAACTGTTTTAATTGTGATTTCTATCATTTGTAATATTTTGGTTTTGCTTCACTAATGCATCTTCTGGCAAAATGCACAAAATCTATTTGAATAATTTTCATCAGATGTATTGTTTTAAATCTATTTATTATTATTATTTAATTGCAATATTATATAATTACAATATTTGTGCTAATCATATATTAGTAAAATGATGCTCAGCTTTTACAACTTTTGCAATTGGCGCAAACTGGGGCTGCTCTTTAGTTAAAGTCTTGTTTATAATTTTGTATCTTGAAAGCATCATTTTAAGGTGCTTAAAATTCTATCTTTAAACTCTAGTTCTGTTAAAATTTCATGCCATTTTTAATGAGTGAAGAAAAAAATTTCAGTCATAAACTTCAATTTTTGTGGAAAGCATAGCGACAAAAAAACTGGACTTGATTTTCTCTGATGAACAAATTATATCATTTATGCTGAAGAATTTCTTATAACCTTTCCAGCTCAGAAAAGTGCAATCATTTTAAATGTCATGGGTTAATTAATGAACAAAGTTCCTCATTTGTTGACAGCACAAGCTAAATCTCCCTGTTGTCCATCCACGTTCAGATTATTTGTATGCAACACAACAGTAACAAAAAATGGATTATTTGCTAAAGTTTTGACTTCTGTGAACTCTCACTAGTCAGTAACATTCAATTAAAATTTCACTTAGACTGATTGAAATATCCTTTTGTAAGCTATATGGGTTTAAATGTTAACAGTTGTAATTTCCTGCTGACTTGTGATCCTAATGATTCTCTTTTAATAAAAGTGTTCTCATAAAAGTTCAATAATCATTTGAACTACAAACTTCCTTATGACCTCTGATTGATAAGTTGTTTTCAGTAAAATTCATACAAAAAGTGATGCTGCATAGCCTTAAGCAGCTGACACCATTGTGCCAGACTGTCCCAACAGCAACAAAAAAGTTGACAATTCAAAAGCACGGTAGTGCTTGTCGCTAAGCTGTATGTATAGAACGACATTTAGTTACATAATCCTTTCTGTGACTTCAGGGGTCTCAAAAAATACTTTATTGCAGCCAATAAAGTACTTTTTGACCTGTAGTCATTGGAGTGTGACAACCACTGAAGCAAATTTGTGAATAATCTTTTCTTTAGTCAGTCTCTCGAGGTCAAGGGTGTGAACAGAAATTTCCAAAAGCAGTCATATGATCACCAGAAAATGGGTGATTTTGTTAGTTTCATGGATTAAATATAGGCTAGAACCTCAAGGAGAATTCCCCTAACTTCTTTGCTGCAGTGAAAATGAAATGACTGAAGAGCAAATTAAGCAATACAAGCCCGTTGGAAATTGAGCTTTACATTAGTGATGTGGTTGTCTCGCTAATTGTAAACTTGTAGAGTTTTCAAGTACATCAAAGGTGTATCGTGACCAATGAATGTGAAGGTGATGCTGACCTGGATTACTTGAACATTCATTACCCCAACTCCAAATGTGCACACAATTCATAGTGCAACGTTCTTCATGATAAGTGGGCTCTGACACATTTTCCAATCCTTATACCCCTTCCTATACCACATTTCAGTTATTAATGAATAAAAGCAACTGACTATCCAAATGAAGCTGAAGGCAGGCCTATAGCAATTTACTTGCTGGAATATTATTAGTAGGCGGAAAGTCACATTTGCATGCCAGAGGGAAATAGGCCTTTCAAGGAGTTTGGGATGGGGGTTTTCAATGGTCCAGATTCTAGACATTAGGAACTTTAAGTGGGTTAGGGGAAGAGGGTAGGAAGAGTGCAGTGAAAAAGACTCCCTTCACCCAGCTCCACAATTAGATTACAGAAATGTATTAAGTTTCAAAATATTTCACGGAATTTAAAAAAAATAACAATTGTCGGATGAGAATTCAGAATTTTTGTGCTTTCTGATTGCTCCTGAGAATGTTGTTGTGAATCGCATTCTTAAAGTGCTCCAGTCTATCTTTAAAAAGTTATTTCTATAATGCTGTTGGAGTTCTTGGGTGCAGATTCAGTGGCATTAAGAAATTTTAGACCATAAGATATAGAAGTGGAATGAGACCATTTGGCCTATTGATTCTACCTGGCCATTCCATCGTGGCTGATTTACTATCCTTTTCAAACTCATTCTCCTGCCTTCTCCCCTTGATTCCTTTCCTAATCAAGAACCTGTCTTAAGTATACCCAATGACTTGACCTCCACAGCCGTGCGCAGCAATGAATTCCACAGATTCGCCACCCTCTGAGTAAAGATATATCTCCTCACCTCTATTCTACAAGGATGTTTTTGTATTCTGAGGCTGTGCCCTCGGTTCCCAGACTCCTCTACCATAGGAAATAACCTCTCCACGTCTTCGCTATCCAGTCCTTTCAGTATTTGATAGGTTTCAATGTGATTCCCCCTCATTCTTCTAAACTCCAGTGAGTCCAGTCCCAGAGCCAATTTTGAAAAAAGTTGGAGTAGTAGTGGGGGAACTGGGCAGGAATGACAGAAAAATACTATTTTACAAAAATGTTTTTATTTGTAATGAAATTATACTTCAAGGCTGAGTTTTTTAAGTTTCTGACTTGATTTGTCTAAATCCCTTTGTTATCTGAACAAGAGGGAAGTGCTGCCAGGTAGTCGAAATAACTAATGCACACCAACTAAATTGCAGGCCGTCACATTTTAGGATCACCGCCACCTGTCTTATCTGAGAAAATCACTCAGCTTGTACTTGAGAAACTAGTGAAATCTGTGACATATTTAACAATCTTCAATCACATGATGACAATGTCAGTTCCAAGAGCAAATTATAATGACTGTAATAGACGCAGCTATGTTGTTTCTCAGAAGTTCAGTTGTGCTATTTTCCCATTATCATGTAATTGAAGTTTTACTGGAGTGAACTGTGATCCTATTTCTGGGTCATTTTGCATCCCTTGGGAAGTGCGGCGATGTAATTTTCACATTTGGGTTACACTGGATGTTTCCATTTCTCTGTGTAGTGCTCTTTTCAGAAATTGGACTTGTAGGTTTAATCCCCACTTTGGGTGCTGTCTGCGAGCAGTTTGCACATACCCTCAGTGCTTCAGTTTCCTCCCACCACTCAAAAATGTACTGGTCAGTGGGTTACCTGGCTGCTATAAATTAACCTTAACATTTGTGGGCAGAGAAGAATCCGAGGGAAGTTTATGGGCATGTAAGAGAGAATAACACTCAGGGAAATGCATTGTGGAATGGAATTGAGATTGTTCTGCAAACCAGCATAGGCCTGATGTGCCAAATGGCCTCTTGTGTTGTATGGAAAATATTAAGTATGTTCTCACCAATCTTCTGATTCTCTGACACTCTGGCTCCCACAAATGGCTATCCCAAACCATTTAAAACCTTGGCAAAAAATGATTATTTTCATCTCCTCATCCTTCAATTATCCAACACTGTGTCGGTATCCTTCCTCAACCCTCGTATCTCCTGAGAATAATTTGTCAATGGTGGGTTCCAAGTGCACCTATCCCACAGCTCATTGAAGCCTCGATTTAATTGTCATTTTCAATCACCCTCAGAACAGAGTATCAGATGGCATATTTTAGGACCCAACTGTATAATTAGCCTTCATCTGCACTCCAAGGAAATAGACCATTGGCGCAACTGAAGTTTGCAATGCAATTATTCCCATTGTAGGAAAGATCAGATATGTTATGTCAGAAATAAAATGTCACTGACATCTGTAATCTGCTTTATAAAATTAGTATTTTTCACTTCAGTGAAGTATTAATTATATTATAAGCCAGTTTGGTGATTAGGGCCTAATTTTATAGTTTTAGTCTTTTGGGGTGAACTATTATGTTTTGTATTGGTCATATTTAGCAGTTTAAAGATCTATGTGAAATGTAGGAGTTGGTCTTAAACAATTTAATATGCAACTATTGTTTAAAGGGAAGTGCATTCATATTGAGGACATGTGCTTAAATTATAAATATGATAAAAGTGGAACTAATGACATATGCAGAACTGTAATATATTTCCCATTCAGTAAACTGCAGCACAATAAAGATTGGCATATAACGTGATGATTTCCTGGTTTAATCCAGCGTGTCAAGAGGGGCTGCGAAGGAATGGAGGGAGCTTTGAAAAACGTATCGCTGTGACGGCTGGGTGTACAGTGACCGTACTTTGATCCAGTTGCTCATTTGGTTTCTACCCTTCAATTTTATTCACAGATATTTCAGTCTTTACATAGAAGGGGGAAGTTGTGTTCTGAAGCAACATGCAAGAAGTTTTGAAATTCATTCTGAGGTCACCACATGCTACAAAATATGATTCTTCTTGATTGGCTTACAATGCACAGGCAAAACTCAATTTTTTAGACGGACTAGAATTCTGTCTAGGGTTACTCTTTCCAATCTTTTCCCAGTATTCCCTCCACCCTACACAATCTACCTTGTATGTTACTTAAAATAAACTTTGGTGAGATTTAGTTAACTCTTTAAGGCTGGCTATTTTCTGTGAACTATACAGGGATATTGCGTGTTTCTCATCATTAGACTGGCCCAGACTGTTTAATTTTCTCTTTCAATTGAAGGTTGGTCTTTCAATTGGAGAAAGGCCTATTTTTGGGAATGATTATCTTTGTATCTCACCCTAGATTTCTAGTTGTGGTCTCTGCCTATGTTGATGATGCATTTTCTAAACTACTTTTTGAAACATTGTAAAATTTTGGTTTAGCTTGTAGCACAAAATGGGCAGAAACAAATTACCATAAGCAAATATGTGCGTGATACGGCACCCAATTTTTTGTACCTGCTTTCAGATTCTAATAAAGTTTCTGCCCATATATGACATCACATACAACCCTGCAATTATTTTTCCTGTGGGCCAGGCAGAATTTATACTTATTGGTAGTGCAAAAAACTGTACTTAAGAAAAGATATGTACAGAAAAGAGAGAAATGTAAAAAAGAAAAAAACAAACAAACTGTGCAATGCAGAAAAAATAAATATTCAGTAATAAATAA
>JAVLUD010000301.1:0-10203 GCA_032162045.1 Torpedo suessii
ATTACTTTATTTATTGACATGTACTAATGCATAAAATTTGTCAACTTTTGCCTGCCTTAAAGGCATACAAAGAGACACCACTAGCATTGCCCAGCACCCCCAACAATAAGAGAAACAGAAGCAAAAGTCCCTTTGGAAACACTATGGATTCGCCTCCTGTGCAAGAGCTAGCCTTGTCCAAGCTCTTCCCTTACCTCAAGCCCTCTAGCACTGACAACATCGTGATGAATCTCCTCTGCACCTCCTCCAACGTATGATTGGTTGAGGATCCTTTCTGTTTCTTAACCTATTCTGACATCACAGATTCTCCTGTAGGGAGCACTTGGCTAGATCACTATGGGAACAGTAAAAATCTCCACTGTAAAACTCTCAAAACATCTTCTACACAAGGTGAACAAAGGAAAGTGAACTTTCACAGCTGAGAGGAAATCCCAATTAATTTAATTGTTGTCCTCATGTGGTGTCTGCCTCTGGTTTGCAGTTTCCATCATATCATACAACCATTCTTTAAAATAAAGGCAGTTTTATATTCTCTCTGATTTAGCTCTTGATTCTAATGGTTCTCTACATATCTCTGCCAAAACATGGCCAGCCAAAACGGACATAACCTTGTACCTTTGAGTAAAGAATAGACGAGCATGCATTGGACCTTGTGGTATTTGCATTGGACCTTGTGGTATTTGGTTATCTCTGAGCCTTTCATGACTCCAGAACGTGCTATTCAGTTTAGTTGTGTCCTTTCTCCATTGGAAAGAAATTATTGTAAAACATTGATAAGGCAGTCTGCACTAAATTTGAAAGCGCAGATTTAATCTAAGATTCCAATCAATGAATGTGACCGGTTACACTGGGCATGCAATGTAAACAGTGCATATTACTAACTCTTTGGGCAAACAAAAACAAATGGCAAGCTAATATTCTGCATTTTCTCCTGTCAAACAGAGATAAAAACAAAATCTTTTTGTTGATAATCAAGTTGAGAGGTTTCTAAGAAAGATGGGATAAAATGAATTATCTTTGGAAAGAAACAAAATCTTGGAAATGAATGGTAAAAGCACCTGAAAGGCCACTTTGTCAACGTCTGCATAAACAGTCGAACTACTCAGTGAAATTTGATCAAAAAGAAGAGAGGCCACATTTCACAGATTGCCAGGGAACAAGAAGTGGATCACATAAAGGTCAAAAGGATTCTTAATTGCATGCTACACTGTAGTCAAGGCTCATTCCATAACAGTCAAAGACCAGCCGAGATTGAAGGTATTTAGAAACTACATGTAGAGGAAATATTGCTGTGAGTTCATAGCCATTCCAGTTTTTGGATTGATATGATGGGAATTTTAGTCTAAGACGGAGTTTACTGTTGTCTGTTTTTTTTCTGAATCCTCTCCTGTGATGATGAGAGGGTGGCAAAGAGGGCTCCTCTCTAAGCTTTCAATGGTAGCAGTCCAGAGAGTTCTCCAGGCTACCAGTAAAATCTCTGCGTTAGCCTGGGAGATTATTCAAACATGGAACACAGAACATTTCTGCCATTCAGCCCACAATGTTGTGCTGACCTATGTCAACCTACTATTCCTTGAAATCTGCCCCCCAAATGTTTAGAATGTGCAATGTGAGCACTTAAGATCAACTGAATGAATGTTTTTAAGTACCCAAGAAATCCAAGAGGGTTCCTAGAACTTCTGAAACCTTCCTTTAAAGAAATAACAAGTTATTCATGGTGTTAGAAAGGTCCACTTTCTCCAGAGTTAGGTATGACTTCTCCAGAGTTAAGGTCTAAACGTTTAATCATGGTGAAAGATTCAGACCCATAGACTTAACCATTAGTTTTTCTCCAACTGATGCTGCTCGACCCACCAGGATGCTCAGGCTTGAAACGTTGGTTATGTATCTTTATCTTTGCTAAAATAAAGTACATTGTGTGACCTGTTGAGTTTCTCCAGCATTGTGTTTTTACGTCAATCGCTGTGTCTGCAGAGTTTCGTGTTTCACTCTCTCTGCTCCAGCAGATTGTTCTCTGCACCAGGTTCCAGCATTAGCGGTCTCTCACATGCCTCCACGATGAGATGGTTTTATGAGGATGAGAGAACGTCTTTTGTGTATTCAAGTCAGGTAACAGCAGGGAAGAAGCTTTCCTCTGTTCGTGCTTTTGCATTCAAGCACAGGGGAGCTCTTTACCTTTGTAAATGGATTCATCAGGAGGTGCTAGTGGTTGAGGGGAGGAAGAGGGATTGCTGGGTTAATCAATGTCAAAACTTACCATCTTTGACCAAGCAGAATGGGAAATTATGTTGCCACTTCAGATGCAAAAGAATTATTGAAAATAGGTCCCTAGGATTTCCGTGCAGAATAAAGGAACAGTCCAGTTCTTCTCATTGGTTAGATACCCAGAGATGATTTTGATCAATCTCTTTCCAGAAGGAGAGAAATTAAAATACCTCCTATAAGTCACCAGGCATATGGACATGGAAACTAGAAAAGCCCTCTTGACACAGAGGGCAATTTCTTAATCTTTACGCAAAGGGTCTTCTAGAAACATTGGTTCTGTTTCCAGATTTCAATAAGAACCACTGACGAGTTAACGTTTGGTATGAAATGCCTCTGAATATGAAGAAGCATGAAACCTGATCTGAACCATCAATCCACCAGAACATATAAACTCTGTTAAGCCAAAAGAAAGGTTTCTTCTCGTTTATTTCTAGGTTCTGAGGTTTCATCCTCAGTTTGACCCAGAGATGTGCATTCTCTTTAAGTGCGGGAATGGGCAGCAATGGTTTACCACCCCAGTACAACTAACAAGCTTAGCTGTGATGTGAGGCATTCAGAGATTGTGTAGAATGCATCCTCACCTTCAACATTACAACTCAGATCTCTGAACTGTTGCATGACCTTTATTTCTTTTTATAATTCACTTGGCCTGCCTAAAATGTTAATACAATTATAAATGTGGCATCATTATTGTCGACATAGTGAGAAAGAAAATAAAGAAATGGTGTGAATATTTACAGAGGCTATATTTCTCCTTTTTGTTCACCACCTACCTGGATCTGAAGGCATTTGGACAGGTACATGGATAGGAATAGTTAAAGTGGATATGGGCCAAATGCAGGCAAATGAATCAGAGTTCCACAGTGCCGAAATAGGCCCTTCGGCCCATCTTGTCCATGCCAACCAAGCTAGTCTTATTTCCCCATGTTCAATCCATATCCCTCCAAACCCTTCCTATCCATGTACTTGTAAAAATGACTTTTGAATGTAACAATTGTCCACACTTCTCCCACTGACCGGTACTCTCTTGTTCCATATTCCCACCACCCTCAGTGTGAAGAAAATCCCCCTCAGGTGCCTTTTAAGGGTGCCGATCAAGGGTTTAGGCTTGAAACATCAACTATCTAATGCTGCTCGTCCCACTGATTTCCTCCAGAATTTTATATGTTGCTCAGTTTTCCAACATCTGCAGTCTCTCGTTCACCATATTTTCACTCTCACCTTAAATCTATGCCCACTAGTTTTCGATTCACCTACTCTGGGTCAAAAGTCTGTGACGATTTACCTTCTCCATGCTCTCATGATTTTATTAACATCTGTAAAGCACCCCCTAATCCTTCCTTCTATGCTCCAGGGAGAAAATTCCTACCCTATCCAGCCTCTCCTTGTAATTCAAGCTCAGCAGTCCTGGCAATATTCTTGTGAATCTTTTCTGCACGCTTTCATGCTTAACAATATCTGTCTGATAGCTAGGTGACCAAAATTGAACACAAACACTGAGTTCAGTCTCACCAATATCCTGTACAATTGTAACATGATGTCCTGCTCTTGTGCTCATTGACCTGACCAATGAAGGCAAGCATGCCAAATGCTTTCTTTACCACGCTGTCTCCTGTGTTCCTGTACCTCCAAGATTATTTATACTATAACACTCCCTATAACACTATGTCAGGGCACTCCCTATAACAGGGGACCTCAATAATCTTTCATGCTCTCTTCACACAACGATCCTAGTAGATCACATCGATGGGGGGAGGGGGACTCCAGTGATCTTCTCTACCACTCTTATGGACCTGTGGATTGGCCTCTGATCCATATCTCTGCAGCAACCACTCCACACTGTGATGCAGCCAGCCAGGATGTTACTGGCATTGTCAAAACAAGTAACAGCCTAATGACTGGGGAGAACTCTCTGCTGTTGTACAAGTAATGCAATGGGATCTATTGGTCCTTGGGTTAATGACTAATCTCACCTCCACAAAGCAGCTGCCCTTCAGAATCAACCAGGATTAACAGCTCGGGTGTGGATGCTTGAATTTATAAATACTTAACTTGGAGAAGAGGAGACAATGCCACCAATGAGCCAAGCTCAAACCTTACATTGATCTTGTGTACATAGCAACAATCTTTGAACTAGAAATCTTTAATAGGCAATAACAATAGCTGAATTTCAGCAATAATTTAAAGAATTTAGTTCTGGGATTGCCCAGTCCAATGGCCCTGAATGAGACAGGAGATTAGCCACCGTCCTCAACAGTTTAACATCAGACATGGCGTTTAGTGGAGAGCACACTGAATCTCCATGTAAATAGCAGGAGTGCACCTCCTCATCAGCTACCTACCTGTCCACTCCATCAAGCACCTTCAAAACAGTTTACAAAGCAACAATCAAAATGTTTCAGCTGCACTCCATTGTACCTGGTTAAAAATGTAACTGACAATTGTTTCAGCTTTCAATGGCCTGATGCTCATTGATTTCCCCTTCATTACATGAACAGTTCAACAACCCATGCTTCCTCAATTTTATACTTAATAAATAGTCTTGTCAGGATATGTCAATTTTCAGTATTTGTGTTTTTATTCTGTGAGACGATACGCTCGATAATTACCATTGTTGTGTGCATGCTTCTCGAAAATGCTTAGTATTATTGTCAAGTCTTGATGAATAAATGAGAATAGGCAGAATATCTAAATGTTATCATTTGGTTTTAACGAGTGATTGTTTTGACATTGAGGTGAGTGATTCAATGCTTCAGAAGTTTTCAGATTTTGACCAAGTGCTTTCCAGAACTACAACGAACATTATGTATCTTTCTTACCATGAACAATGCTTCATTTCAGTTACTATCTGTTTCATTTCTTTGCTTGTACATTTTATCTTTATTCAAAGTCTCTGCGAGGTGACAATTCCAGCCTGTCGGAGTGGAAACAATTGTGTAATTACCCTGTTGATGATACTTAGTGCCCACATTGACAGAAATTTATTTTACACTCACAATGTACTTCTTACCAGCTCCCACCCACTGAATATTTCTGAAGAAATTGCCTTGCTTTCTTTGGGAGAAGTTACTGTCATTTCTATTCATTATTCGTTAATGCATTCTGTTTTCTAAGTAAATTGCTGTTGTTTATTATACATAGCATGCACTCTTCCTATCTTACAACACACCTTCTTCCTGTAGCAGTCGTATGGAAGGCCTCTGAAGTACTTTAACCTGCTTGGGACAGGACTTCTGCCTTTCCTGCGAAGTTGCCAGCTTCATGATTTCTGACATCATTGAGCAAAGCTTGGATTTTGCTGGTGATTCTTTACCAGCGAGATTCAACCCTGCACTAGTTTCCACATCTCTTCCTTTTGTTCTGGACTGAGACTGGTTCAATTGCCCCATTTATCCTTCCTGATGTATTGTTTTGCTTCAATGACTGAATTTGCTTCCATCTGTATTCTTGGAATCCAGGGGCATATTAGACTTTGGATTTCTTATCAAAGCTATAATACTGTGAGCTGAACTGAAGCTGTGAACATGGGAATTCATTGTTGAACACACTCCAAAAACGGTGTCCTTTATAAGAACATCATTCTTGGGTGAAGACAATATTGGTAAGAATTTTTTTTGTGCTTCTTACATAACGTTAACAAAATGACCAATTAAAATGCTATGATGGCAAGGAAGATGCACAAAAACTCTTCTTACCATCTGCAGCAATGTTGTAGATTTCAATCAAATGTCCATGGACAAATTTCTACACCATTAACTTTTTCCCACATTTTCCTGTTGCTGCCCGACTTAATTAGTTGTCCTATAATCTTTTGGGCTTGTTTTCCTTTCATACTCCAAATGCTGGTTGATCCTGCCCTGCAGAGCCCCCTTCAGTAACTTTCCCAGTGCTAACGTCATGCTCACCAGCCTGTGGTTCCCGGACTTGTCCTTGCTGGCCTTTTTAAATAACATACAACATTAGTAGTCTTCTGGCATTTCTTCTGAGGCCAAAGATGAAGTAAATATCTCTGCATGGACCACTGCAATTTTTTTACCTCGCTTTCCACAAGGTCAGAGGATGTTCTTGGTCAGGCCCTGACGATTTAGCCTCCATAACATGCTCCAAGGCTACCAACACCTTCTCCTTGATAGTTCGTAGGTGGTACAAAACATGCAACTCATTTGCTTCAATTCCTTGGCTTCCTTGATCGTCTCCACAGTAAAGTCTGATGAGAAATTTAAATTAAAATTTTAAAATGTCACATTTAGACATACAGCACGGTAACAGGCCTTTCTGGCCCACGAGTCTGTGCCGCTCAATTACACCTAATTGACTTACAACCCACGTATGTTTTCAAGGATGGGAGGAAACCAGAGTACCCGGAGGAAACCCACGCAGACACGGGGAAAACGTACAAACGCCCTACAGAAGGTGCCGAATTCGAACCTAGGTCACTGGTGCAAGAGACCTCAGCAGCAACGTTTTCAGAGAGTGGTGGGTATACAGAACAAGCTGCCAGAGGAAGTGGTGGAGGCAGTACAATTCTAACATTTAAAAGCCATTTGGTCATGGATGGGAAAGGTCTAGAAGACAAATGGGTCTAGCTCAGGTAGGCAGCTTGGTTGGCATGGATGAGTTGAGCTGAAGGGCTTGTTTCTGTGCTGATTAACTATGACAGGCTAAATGCAGGGAAGATGGTGAAAGAATCTAGAATCAGGGCTCACAGTCTCTGAATAATGGGTAGGCCATTTACAACTGAGACGAGGAGAAATTTCTTGATGCAAGTCGTGGTGAATCTTTGGAATTCTCTATCCTGTGGGACTTTAGAATGTCACTCAATAAATTCACTCAGGATTGAGGTTGATAGCTTTCAAAATACTGGGGGAATCAAAGGAATGATAACGTGTCTTTTTCACCCTCACTATCTATTGTGTGTTTCCACCATTTTCTGATTTACTTCTAGATTTCTGATTGGTTTTTTATATTGCTTTTCATTCATTCTCACGTGTGGCGTACTGGTCCACAGAAGTATTGGCACTGGTTTCAAATTTTATTCTTTAGATTCAGTTGCAAAATGATAAAAGGTGTTTGGCTGTCACTTTGATAAAATTACTTACACTTAAACAGGAATGGCTGTACTCATCCACCCGTGTTGGCAATAATGAGATGTTTAAAAAATAATTGACAATATGCTGCTGTGTGCACACCACTTTCATATTGTCAGCTCCCAGTTCCAGTCACCCCATCAAGGGATGCATTTACACTATGTGATGGTGGGAGCATAAGAACATCTGGCTGAGCTGCCAAGATATTCATCGTGCTTCAATGATGCCCTGCAACATCTACACTGCCTCCCTCTGCTGAATTAGCAAAGAATAGCAATACTTGGCAACTGATAGAGAGCTTTTCCATATTACCTATGAATCCCAAGGTCTAGATTTTGCTGTGTTGAGTTTGCTGCTCACATGCCTAACTGGAGTTTGTTCCTACACTAACTAGGTCCAGATAATATCTCTGATCTTGCTTGCCAATGCTGTCCTAGATCCTAGCCACCTCGCTTTAAAATTTAAAATTTAAATTTAGACATACAGCACGGTAACAGGCCATTTTGACCCATGAGCCCGTGCCACCCAATTACACCGAATTGACCTACAACCCCGCTACGTTTCGAACAGTGGGAGGAAATGGGAGCCCCCGGGGAAATCCCATGCAGACATGGGGAGAACAAACAAACTCCTTACAGACAGCGCGGATTTTGAACCTCGGTGCTGCAACAGTGTTGTGCTAACTACTATGCTAACCATTTGATGGACTATTAAAAATGTAAAAAATAATTACCGTACATAGATTTTTAATTCTTAATGGCCAAGCATATATTTTTATTAATATTAAATCCTTAAAACACTCAAACAATTTTAATAATAGGTAACTTAGTTCATTTGTGCTGTTCTTCCTCCTAACATCCAGTCACCATTCAGAAGAATGGGCAGATCCTGTGTCAATGCGTGAGAGTCTCAGGATTCTGCAGCTCCAAGTATGGACTGTGTGGAGTCCAGGGGTTCAGCACAGCGGGAGAATTGCACGCAGAGCCCAGCCAGTACATTTAATCATTTCACATCGATGCAGTGGTCTCATATTCGTGCAGCCACCCACCCACCTGTCTGCAAGACCCAGCACTGTGTCCTGACGCACTATGTCCTGTCAGTATAAAACAATACACTTCCTTTCATTCATCTGGTGTAAGTGCATATTTGCAGAGATTCAGGGAATACAAAAGGATGTCATCTGTCTTTGCTTCTTTAGAAAGATATATGCAGTTAAGCAATTCCCTCTGATAAAGGTTACTTGTATCAGACCCGACTGTGCATTTCAGACCACACTAACTTGCTGCCTAAACAAAACCATCAGAGTAGATTTGTAAAATAGAAGAGATTTTATGTTATGAACCTGAATACTTCTTATTGAAGTTCAAAGCATAAAATCTTGGGCCATGATGCCACCAAACATGATTTCCACATGTTGCATTTGATACCTGTCAATCTCCATACTTGGCATCAGAAGCCTGACAGTTTTAACTTTGGCAGCACCGGATGATCAAACATCAACTAGACTTATCCTTTGCTTTATGACCATCCATTCCCTTAATTGTACTTTAGCACCAACAGAGTAGCCCATTTTAACTTTTAGGACAAGTCATTTTAGAAATAGAGACTAGTGCAGAAAGATGATGCAGGAGGTTGGGGGATGGTGATGGGAGTCAGTAGGAATGTTTCTGAGGAAGATGGGATGTTCACAGTTTAAATAAGTTGCCCCTCTCTCAACTAGACCAGGACTAGTATCCTAAAGGGAAGGTCTGTTCACTGGGAAGGGTTTAAATTAGCTTGAAATGGAGATGGGAAACTGAGCAAAAATTCTGAAGGGAGGAAAAAAGAATTGGAATAGGAAAGCAGAAAAGCTGTGGTAGGGTTTGAAAAGCAGAGAAAGCAAAAGTTAGAGAATAGACTGAAAACATGTAAAATGGCATGCAAGGAATCTTGTAAATAACGCAGATGAGTTGAGGACAGAAGGGTAGCAGGATATTAAAGCACAGCACGGTTGGCGTAGCGGTTAGCGCAATGACTTTATAGCGCCGGCGATTGGGACCAGACTGGGGTTCGAATCACGTGCTGTCTGTAAGGAGTTTGTACGTTCTCCCAGTATCTGCGTGGGCTTTCTCCATTGGTTCCAGTTTCCTCCCACCATTCAAAACGTACCGGGGGTGTAGGTTGATGGGGTGTAAATTGGGCGGCATGGACTCGTGGGCTGAAATGGCCTGTTACTGTGCTGTATGTCTAAACAAATATTAAGGAAACGGCACAGAATTCCTCGGTTGCATTTAGGAGATTCTTTTTAGCCAGTACGTACCAACCTCAGCCTGAATAGGGTGTGCAGAGGTGGGCCATGCAATTCTAGATTTAGATTCAGGGAATTAAACTGGGCTGGCAGTTTTTTTTTGTAATGGCATAATTCAGTTAGATTTAGCTGGTTATGAAAAAATACAAAGATAAAGTGGAGTAAAGGCTGTAAATTGGGTTGTGGCCAATTTTATTGGATTTAGTTATCCAAAGTAGACCTGGCAAAGGTACTTGAAGGTAAATCAGTTTAATGAAGATCAATCAGAAGCATGAAAGCAGGAGAATGAAAGGATTCAAGGTAAACATGTTCCCACAAATAAAAAGAGTTGGACTACCAAATCTGGAGTCTCTAAATTGAGAAAGTGCAGAGATGTTAGGGCAAGGCAAAAAACAGGCTTTTGTTAAATACTGAGATGGTAATGGAGCAGTAAGCCTAGGGCAGCACAGTTGGCATAGCGGTTAGCGCAATGCCTTTACAGGGCCAACGATCGGGACCGGACCTGGGTTCGAGTCCCGCGCTGTCTGTAAGGAGTTTGTACGTTCTCCCCGTGTCTGCGTGGGT
>JAVLUD010000302.1:0-10197 GCA_032162045.1 Torpedo suessii
TCACCCAGAGAGTTGTGGATCTGTGGAATGCTCTGCCTCAGAAGGCAGTGGAGGCCAATTCTCTGGATGCTTTCAAGGAAGAGTTAGATAGAGCTCTTAAAGATAGCGGAGTCAAGGGATATGGGGAGAAGGCAGGAACGAAGGGGTACTGATAGTGGATGATCACAGTGAATGGCGATGCTGGCCGAATGGCCTACTTCTGCACCTAATGTCTATTGTAAACGATGTAAAATAGGGTTAGAGTTAGAGTTAAGCATGTGTTTGAGTACCAATAGGAGAGTAGCATCCAATAGTCCGGAAAATTGAATTGAAATGTTTATTGTCACGTGCACCGAGATACAGTGAAAAACTTTGTTTTGCATGCTATCCAGACATGTCAAACCATGCTTGTGTACAACAGGTAGTCCTGCTGGTCCATGGTTCCAGATTATCATTTTTGCACATGAATGAAATCGAGGAATCTGTGCAGGAGAGTGGTTCTGAGAGAGAAGATGAGGCACAATCTTAATAAATGGTAGAATTCTTAGGTTTTTCATCACGATTTCAGTTTATGACCCTATTTTAATTTCTGTCCTCTTCACAGCTGTGGTGGGTCTGCTGTACCCCTGCATCGACAGCCACCTCGGAGAGCCGCACAAGTTCAAAAGGGAATGGGCAAGCGTCATGAGATGCGTAGCGGTCTTTGTCGGCATCAATCATGCCAGCGCTGTATCCTTCCAACTGTTAACAGCACAAGTTCCCGCCAAGAGCCATAATCCCCACCGTTATCACAGAACATCATCTGCAGGTATCTGCCAAGTAGTTTTGCGAAACTAGGGTGCTGCCTGAATTTTGAAGTCTGTTTAACTTATCGTCACTCTCGCCCCACCGTTCACATAATAAGGGATAGCAAATTAATCATGGAGTTCTACTGCACAGAAACAGCCCATCTATGCATCTCATTTGCTTGTATTAGCACTGTATCCTTCAGTGCCTTGCCTATTTAAGCATCTGTCTAAATGCTTCTTAAAAGTTGTAATTGTATCTGATTCCACATCTCCTCTGGCAGCACAGTTCTGATATCAGTCATTCTCTGTGTAGAAAAAAAAACTCACCCCATCAGGTTCCCCTTAAATATCCTTCCTCTAACTCAAAGCATGTGATACCTTTAGGGTTAGGGTTCTTGATACCACTACCATGGGAGACTGGGAGATCTCTTTGTTGAGCACCTCAGCTCTGTCTGCTGCAATAGCGTGAATCTCCCAGTGGCCACCCATTTCAATTCCCTGTCCCATTCCCTTGCTAACATGTCTGTCCATGGTCTCATGCACTGCCAGACTGAGACCACCCGCAAATTAGAGGAACAACACCTCGTCTTCCGTCTGGGCACCCTCCAACTGGATGTCATGAACATCGACCATTTTCTGTTTAAACCCCCTCACTTCTTCCCCCTGTTGTGTGTCTCTCCCTCTCTGTGTGGGTGTGTGTCTCTCCTATCACAGAGCCAAAATCAATTCTCACCTTTGCTCTTATCATTATCCAATTAACACCTTTTGTCTGTTGGTCTGGACTCCTCCCCCTGCCATTCTTAAGTCTTCCTGTTTTTTGCTTTACCTTGAAGAAGGACTGAGGCCCAAAACGTCGGTAATATATCGTTACCTCCTATGGATGCTGCGAGACTGGCTGAGTTCCTCCAACATTTCTTTTTTTTTTTTTTTACTACAATCACAGCATCTGCAGACTTTTGTGTTTCACCCCTAATTCCAGAGGTAGATAGGAAAGCATAACTAAGCATCCAAAGTGACTTGATCACATCCAACGTAGTGTTGAGGTCCAGCACTAGAATACCCTGCAGTCTTTTGTTAAAGACTCCAAGGGCATTGAAGGTTGAGACAAATCCTGATATTCATAAATATTTTAAATAGTTTTTAAAAATTATTAAATTATGTAAAGTATCAAATAATTAAATAAAACATTCATTTAACATAACTAAAAGAAATAACCAAATTTGTCAAGTTGCCAGACAGCGCGAAAGGGTTGAGCTAAAAGATGGGTTGTATTGACTACAGTTGTAAACCTTGAATGTCGAAGATTAAGAGTGGTCTGCTTGAGGCAGTTAAGATTGAAGTTGATAATGTTAGAAAAAATAATTTCTCCACCCAAGAAAGTAATGCAAGGACAAGGGGAACATGAACTTAAAGCTGAGCTATTCAGAGAGAGTGTCAAAAAGTACTTTCCCATAGAAAGATTGTGTCCTTGATTTAATCAAATTATTGAATACTATTCCGGTTCAGGGTTCCTAACATTACATTGAGTTTCCAGGGGTGGGGGGAGGGGGGGGGGAAACATAAAAATTTGCCTTGGTACAAGTTCTTAATAATCAATTTATAGTGTGATGAGGTCAGGTAAATAAATTATTACCTGTAAGAGCTGTTAATTATCCAAGATATTTCACCATTCTATTTCTTGCAGCTGGACTTTGAGTTCTGCAGTAAGATTGGCAGCCTTGCCTACTCAGGTCACCCTTTCCTACTCACTTCTTGAACATTAATTGTGTGGTATGAACATCAGAGAGAGGGTGCAGATAGTGATTTTGGAAAAGAATAATCCTCCTTGGTACAATTTGGAACTTGAAAACAGAAAAAAAAATACAAGGGTTTCTACAGAATGAAATAAACCATTGCTTATTGAAAGAGATGATAGCAGTTGATACTAAACTCTCCGTTTTCACTTTCAATAGGGATTACGTTCGGTTTTGGGCTGACCGAGGAATTGAAGTAGTTGCCTGGACTGTAAATTATGCAGATGAAAAACGATACTATGAACATATTCTCCAATGTATTTACATTACTGACAGCCTTGTTGAACATTGTTCACTTCCTGAGATTGTGAAATAGATTTACTGGGTAAATGCACTGATGTGCTCTATATTAAACAGGTTTATTAGTTTTTTTATTGAATTTTTTTGTTGTTTAAATTCAGATAATCTATCAATTATACAGTCAAATGAACATGATATTGGCATTAAATAAGTGCAGCATGACACTAGGTATTTAATTTAAAATGTATTTTGATTCTATAAGGGGATTGAATAGGCATTTCAGGTAAACTGCATAGTTACGGGGATAGGGCAGAAAATCAGCATTGATTATTGGTTTGCAAACAGTTGGCATGGAATTGATGGGCCACACCACCAACTGCTTAGTCGTAATGAGTCTGATGTCAATGAGAATAAATTTTGTGGGAATGCATCCTGGACAGCAGACAATTCCTTCCCATTTTGAGAAGAAATTGTGCAGATTTGTGATACTTTCAAGGTTTTTTTTTTGCAATGCTGCAAATGATAAGTGTCAACTAAATACACAAGAATTGAAATTTTGTTTAGTATGTCCTTTTCATTGTGGGACTTTGCCAAAATTTGACCCTGAATTCTACTTCTTTCAGGAATAAATTGTACCATTACACAACATTTCTGGACTCTGCTCTGCTACTCGGTTGTGCGACAGTAATAATTTCTAACTTGCAATAGATCCCCATTAAACCTGCTGCTGCTTTTTCAATTTTTGTTTGCCATGACACTGAGTTCTGGGCACTGTCATTAAATTCACTTCCTCTTTGACTCTGGGTTTTAACATTACTTCCACTGCCATCACCAATTTCTGTGGAAAAGTGTTTCTCTACTGGGACACTGGGTGTTCCTGATTTTCAGTTCCTACAGCACAGGTTTTCACTCTTGGCTGAGTTAAGTATTGACCCAAGGCCAGCGCAGCTCACAGTACCAGTGTCCTGAGTTTGATCCTTACCTCTGGTGCTATCTGGGTGGAGTTTGCATGTTCTCCCTGTGACCATGTGTTGTGATTTCCTTCCACATCCCCAAGATGGGCAAATTACTAGGTTAATTGACGGGTGTAAATTGCTCCTAGTGTGCAGGTGAGTGGTCAAATATGGGGGAAAAGTAAAAACACAAAGCTGGAGAAACTCAGCAGGTCAAACAGTGCACTTTATACAGCAAAGATAAAGATACATAACCAATGTTTCGGGCTTGAGTCCTTCATCAAGGTATGGAAAAATGTCTGCAGTCGCCTGAACAAAATGGTGGGGGGAGGAGGGGAGAGGGATGGTGGGGGGAGGACAGTCCCTTCAGGCAGGAGGTTAAAGGTGGATAAGCGAGGGTGGCACACCAGCAAGCAGGGGAGTGGGGAAGGCTCTGTGAATGGAGAGGGAAGAGGTGGAGAGCTGGAGGAAAGAAGACAGAGGGAGAACGGGGAGTAGACTAGCAGAAACAGGAGAAGTCGATGTTAATGCCATCCTGTTGGAGAGTGACCAGAGAGAAAATATGGGCGTTGATTTGAAAGTGGGGAGAATAAAAAAGAAATGAATTTAATGCAGGATTAGTGCAAATGGTCAACATTGACTCAGTGAGCAAAGGCCCAGTATGTCTCTGATTCTCTGATTGTTTCTAGAGTCCTATTTTGGATCCTACCCCACTACTATTGATTCCCAACACGACTGACTCCTCATTCCTCTGCTGGAATATCGGATTTACTCTTGTACTTTATTAATCAAGAAGACTCTTTAAACACCCTGTTCTTGACCATGATGAATCACTCGTGGATCAATGTTGATTTTCTGTATTTCATTAATTATGTCTGTAGGGAAATTCCGTAGCAAAGTGCTGATGCTGCTGTCAGCTCTTGAACTCACTTGCACTACGTGTCTGTCAATATGGGTACTGCAAGACCCCCCCCCCACTGCCAACAAATTAAATGTGACCAGTGTCTCGCACATCTTCCTCCAGCGTGCAATTCACTAGCAATCAAGAGTTTTGTCATCCAGTCTTTGTTTATAATTGTATTGTGAGAGTTTGAAACTTGTCCCACAAGTCACAACACCTTGCTTCATAACTGCACTCTCTCTCCATCTATACTTTTGCATCACCTGACCTAGACTACCAATGAGGTGAATATTATGGAATATCCTTCCATCACTCTTAAAGTGTCTTTGAATACCTGTGTTCCTTTGTGCCATCTTCCTTGTTTAAAATGGTAATTTTCTGTCCATCAATCCTTCATGAGTTTCTCATCAAGATTATTATTCCTTTCCTGCTTCTATTGCAAACAAGGTCTTGTCCTCATTGATTTCAATCTCCATTTTGCCACTTGAGTTCACTGCTTTCCTACACTCCTTTAATCTCACTTGCTGTAAACTCCTATGCACACCCACATTCACCACAATTGGTTTGCCATCTTGGTCACCGTTCCTATCACCTCAATCACAGGCAAGGCCATTTCCAAACACCCCTGCCTGGAAAAAAAAAACTCACCTACTAAGTCACTTCGTACTGCTTTTAAACTCTCATTGTTTAGCAGCTGTTTTTACTGTATGCCCTCCTTCCACATGCCATCAAGAAGGCTCTTTACACACTTCCCCTCATCAAAGATTTGAACAGAATTTTTCTCCAGTTTTCCTTCCATCTGTTGTATCTCAAAGTCCATGAAGTGCACCTTCTGTTCTCAGCTCTGCTCATGTTAAACTGGGTGTTTCTATCTCTTCAAGCTGGTTTCAGATTTATTGTCAGAGTACTTACATGACATCACGTAAAACCCTGAGATTCTTTTTCCTGCGGGGGAAGCAGAATTACCATTTATTGGCAGGGCAAAAACTGTACTCATTGTACACATGTAAACAAATAAAGAAATGTAAACAAACTGCAATACAGGGAGAAAAAAGTCAATAAAGTGCAAAAGTAAGAGTCGTTAAATGGGTCCCTGATTGAGTTTGTTGTTGCGGAGTCTGATGGTGGAGGGGTAGCAGCTGTTCCTGAACCTGGTCGTGTGAGTCTTGTGGCACCTATACCTCTTTCCTGATGGCAGCAGCGAGAACAGAGTGTGTGCTGGGTGATGCAGATCCTTGATGATTGCTGCCGCTCTCTGACGGCAGTGTCCCCTGTAGATTTTCTCAATTATGGGGAGGGTTTTGCCTGTGATGTCCTGGACTGTGTCCATTAACTTTTGCAAAGCTTCAATCTCTTGGATACTCCTTCATTTACTTTCAAAAATGTAATGATTATCCACTGTCATCTAAAATAATCCCTTTGTGACCCATCTATTCTTGCAAACTATCATCCTATCTCTGCAAAACCCTTCTTCACTACTGCAAGCTTTCATGCAATCCACCAGCAGCAGCCTTCCATCAATGAAAAGGATTGTCTTCCCTCTGCTGTACCTTAACCATCCCAAAATAACTAGATTATTCTCCAGCTCCACAGTACTTACCTCGTGTCTCCCATTGTTAATTTCTATGTAATTAGAGGTTAATATATTCTTGTATTTGAGTGCTGTATTAATTTGTGCTGCTTTTGTTAAATTTGACGTAATTTGTTTAAAAGGAAGCAGAATTAGTGAACATTGAAACCTTGCAGAGATCTTTATATGCTAAAAGTCAGTTACTGAAGTAGATAAAAACAAAAGTGTTTGTATGCCTATGGATAAAGAACAAAGTTCATTAACAAATGATTGAAAGATAAAGGCAGATTTTAAAGCCTGCTATGCTAATCCTTTACTAAAATGTTATGTTCCTCCAGTAATCTTAGCTGTACTTCTCCCAAATCAATGACCATTTCTAACTTCCACCCACAGTGCAGAAAAATCAATTTCCTCAAACAGACCAGCACAAAAACAAACTTATTTATACAGATCATTGACTAATAGGTATTACAGTAGAAGTCCTAAAATCTGGACTGCTCAGGGATTGGGTTGGTCGGATTTTCAGATTTTCTGGATTCTCGGGAAGTACTTTTAAAATTCAAATTTAAGGAGGAATAAAGAAGAGAAGAACATGTAAATTTTGATCATTTATTTATTAGCAAATACAGCATGCTTCATTTATCAAAATGAGCAGTTTTAAAGAAGAAGAAATATGCCACTGTGCACCTGGATTTCTGGCATCTGGATTTTTGAACTTCTACTGTATTCCAAACTCCATTATTTGTACCTGGGGTCCGAAATGAAAGATGTTACCCTCCAGGCCTGGTGAAACAAGGCAGGAGAGGTTCTTCATGATGCAGTCGAAGTCCAAATATCCAGATACCAGAAATCCAGACCACCAAAGAGTCTGGACTTTTCGAAAACTCTCAAACTTTTTAGATTTAGCGGGCTTTTGTGTGCGTGCGTGCATAAGCCCCGCAGAAGCACAGCGGCAACAAGCAACCACTTAATTTTTCTTTAAAATTGCTCATTTTGATAAATGAAGCATGCTGTATTTGCTAATGAATAAACTATCAAAATTTACCTGTACATCTCTTTATTCTTCAAATTTGAATTTTAAAAGTACTGCCAGAGAATCCGGAAAATCCAAACCGATCCAATCCTCGAGCAGTCCGGATTTTCGGACTTCTGTACATTGTTAAGATTTGCCAATCCATTCCCATTCTTGCTGTAATTGCACTACTTGCTATTTTAAATGGTGACTGCAACAGTTTTTTTTATGCTGATCTGAAGTAGACAAAAATCCTCAATATTACTGTAAATTGTGTCTTATACATTTGTCAGATTTTGGATGAATTTTAACTCTGATCTCAGCAGAGAATATTTGTGGCTTTTCCATTATTTGAAATGTTAGTCTCTGTGGACTCAGGACAGAGGTCAGCCTGAACAGGAATTCTGGATTCAACAGGACAAGTCACAGCTTTTCCATGCTGCCAGTTGTCTACTGCTGTCTGCAGATCCTCTCTCGCTTGTATGATCCATTTTAGTGTGCAGATGAGAGCTGGGAGTTAAAATATTCCCTCCACCCACTCCCTCTGCACAGTCCAATATCAAACAGGGCAGCAAATGTTTTTTTTTCTCTCTTTACCTGCTCAGGATTAAAACCTACTCCTGTTCATCTTGTCATTTAGCCCTTAAAGAGTCCAATGGTGTATTCAATCTTACTTTCAAAAAAATGTTTTGCCCAAAATAGTTAAGTGATCAAAAAGGACAAGGTGAATATTTGCACAATTTTCAAATGAATGGCCATATTTTTAAGTGTAATTTCTTGCAGTAAAATTACTCAAAATTATGTAATTTTTTGTATGCAAATTTCTCATGTCTCATGACCAAATACTCTGATACTTTTTTTAATATAAAGAACTAAATAGGAACACACACATTGTATTCTGCAACAATATCATTTTTGAGCACTCAATGTGCAGGCAACAGTCAAGCATATATACTTCAAAGTTATCTGGAAACATTATTCCAAGATGGCATTGCTGACCATGTGAATAATAATGTTATTTGTGCTTGTTGTTTTATTAAATTGTGCAAATGGTTATTAATGTTGCGTAAAAATTTAAGGGTTAGTTGTGTTTGCTCAATTATGCATTCTGTTGTGCCGTGAAAAGGACTGGTAATACAGGTGCCTAACCTTTTGTCCGAAATTCCGAAAACTGAACATTTTTTCCAGTATATTTTCAGGTGTTTAGCTGAGTTTGAGCCAGATAATGTTTGAAGTTTTACTGTATGTTTTACTTAAAAATAAAAAGTACACTAGTAATTTTATGGTCTATCTTTATCTCACTTCATTTACCCCCGTCCAGCGCCGCCACGAACACCACCCCACATCCAGCACCGCCGCAATCCCCCACCATCCAACGCTGCCGTCCATTAGCCCTTCTAGTTGGAGTGTGTCTTTGTTTTGCGTGAATCTGAAGCAATACAATTATTTAAAAGTACCTCCGTTAAAATAATTCTATAATCCGAAAAAATCCGAATTCCGAAAACTATCCGGTCCCAAGGTTTTCGGATAAAAGGTTAGGCACCTGTACACATTTATTTTTGCTAATCTGTCCATTTTTTTTACCTCCTAAGAAATAATAACAGTTCCCCCACAAGGGGATGAGGGAGGAGTTGGCCAGGGAACGGAGGCTACTTGGAGGGACGGTTGAGGAACAGTGGAAGACTTTCAAAGAGATTTTTTACAGTAAGGGCTGTAAGGGTGGGATAAGCCAGCCTTGGATAACTAATGAAATAAAGGAAGGCATCAAACTAAAAACTCATGCATACAAAGTCACCAAGAGCAGTAGGGAACTAAAAGATTGGGAAAACTAAAAAGCAACAAAGATACAAAAAGCGAGCAATAAAGAGAGGGAAGGTAGATTATGAAAAAAAGATTAGCATAAAATATAAAAGTGGACCGTAAAAGTGCTTATCATTATATAAAGTGGAAAAGGATGGCGAAAGTGATGGTTGGTCCCTTGGAGGATGAGAAGGGGGAATTGATATTGGGTAATGAGGAATGGCTAAGGCTTTGAATGACTATTTTGTGTTGGTCTTCACGGTGGAGGACACGTTTACCATGCCAAAGGCAGATGTGATGGGAGGTGAGCACCTGGATGCAATGGCTATCACTAAAGAGGTAATACTGAGCAAACTTGAGAGTCTAAAGATAGACAAATCCCCTGGACCTGATGGAATGCATCCCAGGGTACTGACAGAAAATGGCAGAAGTTATAGTAGAGGTTTTTCTGATAATTTAATTCTCCAGACTCTGGGCAGGTCCCGGCACATTGCAAGATGGCGATTGTCATGCCACTATTCAAAATAGGATGTAGGCAAAAGGCAGGCCAGTTAGTTTAACATCTGTAGTTGGGAAAATGCTTGAGGCTATTATTAAAGAAGAAATAGCGAGGCATCTGGAGCAAAATGGATCCATCAGGCAGACACAGCATGGATTCAGCAAAGGCAGGTCCGATTTGACAAACTTACTGGTGTTCTTTGAGGATAAAACGAATGCGGAAGATTGAGGGGAGCAGATGAACTTTGTTTACTTGGATTTCCAGAAGGCTTTCGATAAGGTGCCACATAAAAGACATACATAAGATAAGGATGCATAGAGTTGGAGCGACGTATTAGCATGGATAGAGGATTGGTTAACCAATAGAAAGCAAAGAGTTGGCAATCGGTGGTGAGCGGGGTGTTGCAGTGGTCGGTGCTGGGCCCGCAACGGTTCACAATATACATTAACGATCTGGAAGAGGGGACAGAGTGTAGTATATCTAAGTTTGCTGATGACACTAATTGAGTGGAAAAGCAAATTGTGCAGAGGATACAGAAAGTCTGCAGAGAGATATAAATAGGTTAAATGAGTGGGCAAGGGTCCAGCAGATGGAGTACAATGTTGGTAAATGTGAGGTTATCCACTTTGGAAGGAAAAATGGAAGATCAGATTATTATTTAA
>JAVLUD010000303.1:0-10197 GCA_032162045.1 Torpedo suessii
TGTGTCTGTTCGTGACTTGGCACCTTGTCCAGAAGCCCAGGCAATCCCCACATCTCCTATTGTGGAACAAGATAAAATAAATCTGGTAGTTCCAATACTAGAGGAGGAGGAAGATATGACATGCCATCATGTGGAGGATGATGAAACAGTAGCTCCACAAGAACTAAAGAGATCTGGTCATGTACCAAAACCTCCCAATCGATATGGATGGGAGTAGTCCTGTAAAGTGTTGCTTGATAGTGCTGGTGTTTTATTTTTTTAGGAGGGAAGAATGTAATATTACAAAGTTATTCTTTAATTGTTAATGACCTTGCATTCTCCTCAGGTCACCTGACCTCTCTTCCTCCAATCAGCTTCTAGCTGCTGGCCCGCCCTTTCTTTTAAATTCTAACTACTGCTGTTAGAATTTAGAATGTGTTGCATGAGCTAAGTAGTTTTTATTTCTCAATTTAAACTGTAACTATACAATTAAGTTGAGTAAAGCTTGGAAACCAGTCACCAAGTCTTTTCATTCTCACAACAAATGGTTTGGCACAGACTAGAAGAGCCAAAGAGGCCTGTTTCTGTGCTGCAATGTTCTATGGTTCTAAGTACACTGTTTGACCTCCTGAGTTTCTCAAGCATTTTGTTTTTACTTCAACCACTGTCTGCAGACTTTCATGTTTTACTTCTCTTTATGTGCATTTGTTTCAAAATTCCTTGATTATCCTTCTTTTGGAATCAACAGCAAAAAAATGTTTGAAAGGTTAAGATTTTGCCAGAGCTTCATTGGAGGCCTTTATGTAGATCCAAGAGAAATTATCTCTGATACTGTAAAACAAAAATAAGACAGAAAACATTGGAAGCAACAAATAGATCAGGCAGCATCTGTGGAGATTGAAACAAAGTTAATATGTCAGGTTGATGACATTTTATTAAAACAATGAAAGGTTAGGAATTAGGGTGAAACAAGAATGTCTGATTATAGTATATAGACAAGTGCTGGAGAAACTCAACAGGTCCCATAGCACCTGTAAGAGCCATAGGCTCACTACTTAGCTGCTGTTTTGGCCGTGGGCGCCGGCGGTGTTCCGGGGTCCGTAGGCTTCTTCCCATAGGCCGCATGCACGAGAGCCGGCACCACCTACGGAGCCGGAGAGTGGCGGTGCATGCGCGGTTGGCTCGGCGGCGGCTTCAGCCGGGTCAGGCATGTCCGCATGTTCCATAGACTGGGTCAATGCATGCGCGCTTGGCTCAGTGCCGACAGGTAAAGTTTGGAGCCGGAGCCTGCGTGTGCATAAAGGAGCATGCGCTGGTGGGATTTTGGTGTGCATTTAAATATAGGTTCCCCTGTGCAAGTCGTCAGTTGGAAATCTGAGGGTGAGTTAGATGTCAACAATTTCTGTCGACCATTTAAATATTCTTTTAAAACACGTAAAAGAACATTAAAGATCATTAACATGTTTAAAACACGTCAAACCAGCATTGTTGAAGAAAGTTAAGCATTGTTGAAGAAAGTTAAGCATTGTTGAAGAAAGTTAAGCATTGTTGAAGAAAGTTAAGCATTGTTGAGACGTTAAAGATCATTGAACCACGTTAACTTTTATACGAATATTTTGTTATTAAGAATCAACAACATAGAACGTTACTTAAAGACTTTTCATAGAACATTAAAGAAGATGGTTACAAGTTTTGTGTTTTTTTTAAAAAAAAATAAAGGATTTAAATACAACTGAACTTGTATGTTAAATCTGATTGTTATGATTGGTTATGTTCTATTTTTATGTTATTATTCCTTATGTTTATCGAAAATGAATTTCTTTGAGGCTTGCGAATTGTGTAAGAAGTTAAAAATGTTGCAAATCTTTTTATTTTTCTTTGATGGATCATAAAACAAATATCTGAAAATCATTTCAGGGTTTAAAGAACTGAGTATTTCAGTTCTGTCACTTAATTAAACATTTAAAAATCCCAAGGGTGGTGTTGGGTGGGGGACACATTTTACTCTTTCAATAGCAGTCTTCTAATTGATTGAATATCAGGTAGTTATATCAGATCCATTAATCACCTGGGCGAGACGCCTGGCTCCACTTGGGATTTGACGCATAATAACTTTGTTTTTTTAAAAATTCTTGTTGTTATGACTTAAAAAACTGAGAGGTGACTGACATTTGGCACTAAACCAATGAAATTATTAAACTGTCAGCTCCACAAAGCAGTATCCTGTGCTTGTCTTTGGAAAACACCTGACCTACATTTAGCAGATTGACAGACAGCCTGACAATTAGTAACATACTGCTCCTCAGGCTTATTGTTATGGGTGTATGTGTGCGTGTGTGTGCGCGTGATTGTGTGTGTGTGCATGCGTGGGCATGTGTGTGTGTGTGCGTGTGCGTGCGCGCATGTGCGTGTGTGTATCAGATCAGCCATTGCTGTAGCTTCATGAGTTTCAAACTTGGGTCAGTTTGAGGGTGGAAACCTTGGTTTAATGGAGTGCTGGTAACTTCACCAAGGGCATTTACAGAGTTCAGAGAAAGAAGGTCATTTCGCATTCAGCAAACTAAAAGTCATAGTTCAGAAAATATAAGACAGTATGGCAGTTGAGTTTCACATATGTAAAATCTTTTCACCTTGTTATAGCTGGACAGACAAGCAAAGCATTAGCTTTCCTGATTGTGATGAGAAAAATGATTCAAAGCAAATGATCCTCTCTGTCCCTACTTGGAGAGCTACAACTTGGAATAAGTTTAACTTTTGTTTTGTTCACAGAGAGGATGCCCTGGCACCAGTAGGAAACGTATGGCTTAAGAATGGGAGCTCTGACGTAATCTCCAAAAATGGCACCCTGTCTTCGGTGAATAGCACAATGCATGCCTACAAACCATATCCCGCCAAGCCACCATCAGACACCGCTTCAACTATCACTGCGGCGGGTGTTAGCAGCACCAAAAGTGGCAAGCATCCAAAAGATGCCCCCAAACCAGTTAATACTCACCACTCTACTTCTTCCCCGAAGTGGCAGAATGGAGCTTGGCTGCAAACATCAAAAGAACAACAAACATTGCCCTCGATTACTTCATCAAATCTCACCAGAAAGGGGGCTGTGCCAGTTATGGTGCCAGCCCAGAGTCAAGTTGGATCACTGGTGTAGTGGAAGCTTGGCAGAGCCATGGCATGTGGAAATTCTGGATAATTTTCCTCTGGTTACCAAAGAATAGGGTTTGGATGACAACTATTTATGGTGAAATGTTACAACATTTGTAAACTGTGACCTGAAGTCTTGCAACTGCTTTTTGTAAATTTTACAACTAGAATCTAAGGAATCCAGGAGTTAATATTTGGTGGCTTGATGAGCAGGGGGCCATTTCTACCTTGGCATCCCACTAACATTTCAAACATCATAGTTTCTCAAGTCTGAATCCTTATAATCCTAACTATGGTTCTGGTTGTTCTCATCTTATCCTGCCACTGGACTAGTGTTCTAACAGCATCTCAAATCAATATTTGGCTTGTTTTAAAGAAGATTCATTCACTGTTTTAGCTATGGCCATAAAAGGTACTGTAAAATTGCATTCACTAATCCCCAGCGAAGAGGAATTCAGAATGGTTTGACACAGGAGAGATATAACTACTGATTTACATTGTAATGCATTTTTTTCTTCGAGTCATTTAACAATTTCTCCCTTGTAGCAGTCTTTCTCTCGTCTTACGACATGAGATAATAGTGTAACGACCAGGATCGTTTTTGTCACGGCAACTTTACCCCTGGGTAGAAGTCATCCTTGGTTGTAGAAGATTGAGAGATGATCAGATCAAAGCAACAAAAAATAGGTTATATCCAACAATATAGATGGAAAAATAATATATTTCCTTTCTCAGAAATTGAGAACAAGGTCATATAAACTCATTTTTGGAGCCAAGTCAGAAAGCATAAAAGTATATGAATCAGGAATTAACTCACTCCAAAGGATTGCATTAAGGCAATTGATCTTTTGAGAGAGAATGCAGCAGGTTTTAGTTGTAGACGAGTGATAAAACTGAGCAGCAAAATCAACTGGAAGGCTGAATGACCTGTTCCCATGTGTGAGGTTTTACCATCAGTATGTGGGAAACAGCCTGGTTCAATCATAATGAACAAAGTGTGCATTTGGGGGGCTGAAATGAGAAGAATTGTTTTTAATGCTGAGATACAGCACGGAAACAGACCCTTCCATCCCACGAGCCCACGCTGCCCAAGTACACCCATGTGACCTATTAACCTACTAATCCTGTACATCTTTGGAATGTGGGAGGAAACCGGGGCACCTGGAGGAAACCTGTGCGGACTCGAAGAAAACGTGCAAACTCCTTACAGACAGCAGCGGATTCGAATCTGGGTCCCTGGTGCTGTAACAGTGTTACGCTAACGGCTATGCTAACTTTGCTGCCCTTTGAACATGAGAATCAATATGAGAAACTCTTAGAATGAAGTGCATAATTTCTTATGCTTCATTTTGCTGGCCTATGATGTAGATAAATTTTCATGAACTTAATTATTTAGCTTCCCTACGTCTATGATGGAAATGTATTATTTGATATAAGCAGAGTGCATGTTGGGAATATACAAGAACCCAGCTCATCCAATATCACAAAGTACTTTGAGATGTTTGGTATAATAGATTGCTTTTCTGCCATTATTTGGGAATGTACTGACAAACTCTAAGAAATAACTGACAATTTTTAATAAATGTATTTCCACAAGTAATAAAAACTGGAAAATATTACAAATTGTTAAATTTTAAACTTCATCTATTAATGAATGAAGAAATAGATAAGACGAAGAAAACAGAAGTTGAAAGTACACTAATTAGGAATAAAACTAAGCAAGTACACAAAGAGAAAGATTAACAAAAGATAATATGAATCCTTCAGAGACAGGAATAATTATAATTGAGAATGAGGAAGTGGCAGAAACATTAAAGCAAGTACTGTATTTTGCATTTATTTTCACAGTAGAAGGCACAGAATATACAGTATCAGTGTGGGGGAATTGAGAGTCTGACGTCTGAAAAATATAACATAATAAATATTAGAAAATGAAAAGAATTTAAAATATTAATGAGAATAAACCAATAAATCTATTGGTCTTGACGATTTACATCCAATGGTTTTAAGTATGCTGATAGCAGATGCATTGATTTTGCTTCTCCACAATTCCCCAGTCTCAGAATTGGCCTCATGAATGGGAAGGAAGTAATTTTTCAAGAAAAGAAGAGAAGGAAAAATGGGGAAATAGTAAACCAATTAAACAGGAAAGGTTGCAGCCACTGGGGTCAAGTGCAATACCCCCCTCTCCCCACCTTTTTATTCAGGTGCCTGCCTGGTTTTTGTTCATACCTTGATGAAAGGCTCAAACCTAAAATGTTGGTTAGCCTTTATTTACTATAGATGCTGCATGACCCGCTGAGTTTCTCCAGCACATTTGTGTATTGCAAATAATAAACCAGTTAGTCCGACGATGAGTTCATTAAGTTTGAATTGGGTAGAAAAAACTTGCTTTGGAGAAAATTAGAGGTATTGGTAAGGTTCATGTTGAATGGCTATTTCCACTGATTGAAGAGTCAAGCTCAAGATATTAAGATCAAAGGGTGGGAATTTGCAACTCAAGGAGTGGACATTTCTTAACAGAATTCTGTATACCATCCACCTCAACAAATTGTCCGAGTAAGGCTTCCTAATGTTGTCCTCTTTGTGTAAGGAGTGTTTTACGGAGGTACAGGAAAGGCCACAGAAAATCCTTGAACAGGCATGATTTGGTTTATGGGGTTAAACTGCTTTTCCTTTGGGGATCTTTGAAGTGGACAATTTAATCGGTTTCTAAAAAGGGCCAATTTAATGGGAACAAGCAATCAAACTGCCCTTTCCTTGTTTAACCAGATAGCATGTGCTACTCTTTTTTCTGCCAGAGCTATCTAATCAAAAACTTTTGGCTTTACTAATTGATTATTTGATTAATATGAATATTAACTTAATGCCCCCAAGTTTTTACTCTTCCCCTTTGTCACTCTCTCAATTTGTCACACTCATCCCCTCCCCTCTCCTCCCCCAAACACATTCACAGGTATTTGATGTTTAAACAGAGAGCAAGGGAAAGCGATTTCCAGATAAATGGTGAGTGATGATGATGTGAAGAATTTTGATATTACATTAACGTGCTCAACATTGATCATAGACCTGTAACAGTTGATGGCCAAAGCTATAAACCCGATAGAAGCCTTGATTATTTGTGTGATTGTAATAATTACAGAATGCAATAATACTTTTGATCCAAGTCTAGCACGTATTCCTTTCAGGTGACTTTCACCAGAGAAATCATCAGTCATTTTAGAAACATTGCCACACTGAAATTCTTCTGATAACAGGGCAGTGCATAGAATGTTTTGGTCACTGATATAGATCTCCTGGCATCTTCTCAACTCTACTTGTCAATAATGATATGAGCTCCAGCTAAACAAGCATCTTAAAAATAATTACACATTTATGTCTAAAAATTGTTTATTGTAATTGTGTTTACATGGTATCTGATTTGTTTAAACATGTCTTTTGGCTTGCATCAAAATGGATATTCCCATTTCTCTCAGGGGTGTAGTGTACTTCAAACTTTTTTTGTCATCTTTTCAGTTTGTACTTTTAGAAACAGTAATATTTTCTTGGTCACTGGTCAGAATTTAGTCAGAAGCTTATATTTAGGGATTATTTACATTAGCTTTGTTGCAGTTAATCAGAACTTCAAGATGGCTGTTTGGTCTGTAAATAATAACACAATTTTATGGGAACTGTATGGCTTGAAGTGGTGTAGAAAAGAAGCTTGTGGAAGTGAAACAGTTAGACATCCAGAAGTGGATAGGAGCAAAGCACTGGATTTTGTTAAAGGGCAGTTTCATGCTCTGTGTACAATGAGATTGCTTTGAGCATTTATTTGCCTAAAACCTTTCAACCATTTATAGCTTACAGATTTGATTATTGATATGTTTCCTCATAGCTGAAGACGTGGACCTGAAAAATGCTTTGATGTTTGCCCTAATATTGTTAGAAATTCCTTGAAAATGTAAATTACTAAATACATCACATGTATGCAGTTCTTTTGGGGTCTGTTTAAAATTTAACACGTTTTCATGCAGCGTGCACACAATGTTGGCTTCAGGAACTGAGATTAACATGAAAAACATGCACATTAAGGAAAATCTTCCTAAACAGTTTGGTCTGACTGAGATAAGGACATTACATTATTCTGAAGAATTTAAGTGTTCTACTTTGCACGCTTATGTTTTGTGGGAGGGAGAAGAATTATTATGCAAATTGGAAGGTTTCCATTTGTTCTAATTAACGCTTGCAAGATAGACAATGTCAGCTAAATTGCCTGCATGATTTCAACTGATGGATAATCCCTATTAACAAGATGAAAGGAGCTTTTTGGATGTGACGCCAACAATCTTTGTTAATATATTCGGTCATTAATATGCAAATCGTGTAACATTAATATGTTAAGTCATTACCCTGGCATGGTTTGCTGTCTCTGAAAGGGGCAGGGAAGAATCTGGTTGTTACTGTGAATGACTAATATTTTTCTGCCTATTTAAGAAATGCTGTGTTCAGTTAACAGTGGGTTGAGCTCAGGGTATTTACCTTACGTTCAGAGGATAACATTTTACTGAAATAGAACCTTTCCTGCCAGGGTAATGAAGAACTGACTCATTGAAGACCACGTGCTGCATCAAAACTGCCCCATTCAGAGTCAAATGATGGAATCTTAAAGTACAGAGAAGGAGCAAACAAAGAATTACTGGAGGAACTCAACAGGTCAGACAGCATCCATGGGTAGAAATGGTCAGTCAACATTCTAGCAATTCTTTGTTTGCTCTAGATTCCAGCATCTGCAACTTTTGTGTTTCAGTAAAGGATACTGACTCTACGATACCTGTTTTCTCCTGTGAAATAGTTGTTCATACTCTGACCCACAATTCTGCAAATCTTCCCACTTAATTATTTATTCAAGTTCATTTCAAAATATTCTGTGTAACTGATTGGACCATTCTTTCAAATATGTATTGCATTAGAAAACAAAATCATCTCACCCTGGTGGGACTGATGAAGAAGCAAATGACTGGAATGGGATGAGTTCTGTTGTACAGTTAACATGACATCGCTGCTGATATCTAGGGGAGTTAGGGATTCTTGAATCTTTATGAAGAAATTCATCGTGAAGGGGAGAAAAGAATGTGAATGTTGAGAATAGTTCCTTAAAGACGTCTAATGGTAAATTCAACACTGAATGAAAAAGCAACAACCTGATGCATCTAATTTAGAAAAAAAATACTTTTTAAGAAGAAATTATGAATTTTGTTTTCTTCAAACCTGAGGTTTGTCCTTTGAAATTATAGATTGAAAATCCACAGACAATTTCCAGGATTACAGGCCTTGGTACAGTGAAGCAGCCTCTCTTTGTGGCAATAGCAATATGCATGGAAATTATATCAGGAACATCTATTGTCCAAATTAGTCCTTGGTGGTGTTACCTTTAGCACAGGTTATCTCCCTACAGTCTCGGACCTCGTCTCTTCCTACATCTTTATATTTCCTTTCAACCGTCTACATAATCTGATAGATCACGTGGTCCCTGTTTTAACTACTAACTTAATTGTTAATTGCATTCCACAAATAACACCTTGAATCTGTTTCATTAACTTCTAAAAATTGTTAGTTATTTCTTGGGCTGTTAATAGACAAGAAAAAATTGTAATGGACATCCTTTTAAATGAATGATTTGTCCAGATGCCTGATATAGAAGAACTAGAAGGGTACTGCTACCTGTGGTGAGGGACAGAATATTCTTAAATTCCTGGAGGAATTTTAATTCAGATAGCCTGCTGTAATATGATTGATATTTTAAACCTAGACAAGCAAACCTAACCAGTCTTGTATCTGGGCCTGCATCTGTCAAATCCATAGATTGCTTCTTGGGTTTGACTGAAATCATTACTGGAATGTTAGATGTAAACCATCAACTGACACCTCTGGAGAAGGAAAGTTTGAAAGTTAATTCTCATCATTGCATTGTGCCAAGCTTCAAAAGTGAGGTAAGACAGTAAATCATGGAAGGGGTGTTCCACTGTTGTGAGATGGCAGAGAAATATTTATGTTCACGGACTAAATTTTTTTAAAAACAACTACTCAGACTGCATTTTTTATGATACATACAGTTTGAACTGTGTGGGTTGCTGAATGTCAGGGTAGTGAGATTGGAAAAATAATAACCTGATGCAAACCCTTTACTGATGCTATTGGTCTGGTTTGAGGCTGACCACACAACATTACTGACTCCTCATGCACTCTGCTTCTGCTGAAACCTGATGACATTGTTATATATAACGAGGATGGATTTTACCTCAGTCCTGTTTTATCTATAGTTTTGTTTTTGTACATGATATTTTATTGATATTCCTATTTAATGGAAAAGTTTTTGACTAACCTGAGTGGAGTCAACCTGTTTGAACATTATGCATCTTTGTTATTCTGACATTACTGGGTCTCTCTTGAAATAAACAAGGATGATGTGTATCAAAATTCATAGGTTGGATTAATTGTTCATTTTATATTAATAAACTCTGAACTACTTGCCAATCAGTTTTTTATTGTGTTTTTGGAGCAAATATTTTACATTAAGGTCCAGAAAATATATTATCATCGACCTATCGACTTGCAATTTCTCAGTCCCTATCCTCTCACAGCCCAGATTCATTGCACACCGCCCCAACCTAGTGGGAATGAATTATATTTCTAAAGAACTGAACATAGAATATAGAGGAATGAAGCAGGGCCCTTTAGCCCACAATGTCTGTGCTGATGCTAATTTAAACATCTCATCTGCCTCATATGGTTGATAACACTCTATACCCTGCCTGTTCATGTACTGTCTAAATGCTGCTTAAATTTTGAGATAATATCTGCTTCCACCACCCTCCCCCACCTCCACCCCTGCCATCCCACACCCCGGCAGAGCCTTCCAGATATCTACCACTCTCTGTGTAAGTGTAAAAAAAAATTGCCTCAACAATTTTGCTTTAAACTCCGCCCCGCCCCCTCCCCCCCCCCACATTAAATTTTAGTTCTAATGGTTTTGACATTTACCCCCTTGGTAAATGACTAAGACTGTGTATTACCTATATTTTTACCATAAAT